>BLSH010553235.1:364802-377394 GCA_018402905.1 Glandirana rugosa | reverse complement strand
TTCGAAACGGGATGGGCCGGTGGAGGACCGCTCGATGGGACTTTACTGTCCCGATGCAGCGAGTCCCGGGCAAGGCACGCCCGCTGGACACCGACAACGGTGAACAAGGGTCCCAGACCGAAAACGGAAAGGTCACCGGAACCGGTCGTCGTTAGGAAGGGCCCTGTTCCCCCCTTTTCAGACGAAGCCCACCGATGGGCGTTGCGGGCAGCCTGACCACTCACCTGGGGAGGGGGCGGAATCCCGCACTCCTCGCCGTAGGCCCCGTCAATTTTAAATCACCATCGAAAAGGGACAGTCCCCACGTGGATCATTAACCCAACGGGGTGGGGGTCGGGGGGGGGGGGGACCGGACGGCACAAGCGCGCCGCAGCGCGAAGTGGGGCAACCCAATTACTAGGTGCACCCCTGACAGGGAAAAGCTACCACTAAATTTTAACTGCCCCGGATGCCGCTCCTCACGCCCTAAGGCGGGGGAGGGGTCCACTCACCAGTCCGACGGGCGTTGCGGGTAGCCACCCGAAGCAGACTTTTCCCCCCTTGTCCCGGGAAGGATTGCTGCTGGCCAAGGCCACTGGAAAGGCAAAAGCCAGACCCTGGGAACAAGTGGCAACAGCCACAGGTCGCCCGCACGGAACGGGCCCTGAGCGACGTAGCCCTGTCATTTCAGGGTAGCTCGCCAGGAGGTGGCCGGGTAGGGCAAAGCTTTGGATTTGTGATATCCGCTCTATGCCAAAGCCGGCTACTTGATAGAAGTCTTCATTTTTTCCTTCTTCATGCAGAAAACGCAGGTCCCAGAGGGAACCCAGTCAACTCCTTTTGCACTAGGCAAACAAAACTGAATGCTATTGGCCAGCAGGGGGTTTTATAGGCTCAGGTGAGGACGGCCCCCCATGGGAGGGGCCAGCCTATCCCTGATTCTTTTGCATCTGTTTTGCCTAGTCACTCCTGATAGGACGACATAAAACCCACGTGTCAATTTAGAACAGCTGCGTCTGTCAGTGAACGTAAGAGAAATAGGATTTTTGACTTACCGTAAAATCCTTTTCTCTGAGTTCATTGACGAACGCAGCCTCTTATTTTTGACATGTGGGGTTTATGCACCTTTCACTAGGAGTGGACTAGGTAGAATGTAGTTCAGCTAAAAGCAGACACGGACCCTCCCAGGGGGCAGTCCTCACTTGGCATAACCCCCCCTGCCCTGCTCAGCAACTCAGTTTGTAACAAGCAGTACAAACTCAACAAAAGAGGGGTGGGTGCTGCGTCCGTCAATGAACTCAGAGAAAAGGATTTTACGTAAGTCAAAAAATCCTATTTTCTCAATCGTTCATTGACGGACGCAGCCTCTTATTTTTGACATGTGGCGATGTCCCAAAGCAGGGTCACAACGAGGGGTGGGCAACAACAACAACTGTACCCAACAGAAAAGTTCTCCGGGAGGTGCCGGACGCATCTTACACCACCGCCTACAAAACTTTGTGGCCAAAAGCAGCATCCGAGGACGCTGCCACATCAACTCTGTAAAATTTTGAAAAAGTGTGCACCAAGGCCAAGTGGCCGCCTTGCACACCTGAGAAACCGACGCCTGGTGTCAGAAAGCCCAGGAAGTACTAAATCGCCCTGGTAGAGTGAGTCGTGACTGGGAAAGGGGGCTCCTGGCCCCGAACAGCATACGCCCGGGTCACCATCTATCGTATTCCAACGGGAAATAGTGGCCGATGAGGCCGCCATTCCCTTCCATGAACCATCCACCGCGGCAAAAAGCGCATCCGACCTTCGAAAAGAGGCCGTGGCCACCAGACACACCGGCAGAGACCTAACCACATCCAGGGAGTGCAAAGCAACCTCCTTAGGATGAGACGGGCGCAGGCACAGCGAAGGGAGGACAATGTCCTCATTGATGTGAAAAGAAGAGACCACCTTCGGTAAGAAGGAAGGAGAAGGGCGCAAAACCGCCTTGTCCTTATGTAGGACCAAGTACGGAGACCTACAGGACAGAGCCGCCAGCTCAGACACCCATCTAGCAGATTTAATAGACACCAGGAAAGCCACTTTCTGCGGAGGCAGCTGCAGGGAATTTTCCCTGACATTTTCGAAAGGCGGCTTCTGAAGCACTGAGAGGACCAGATTAAGGTCCCAAGGTGCCAAAGGCGATCGTACCTGGGTAGCGACATTACGAACCCCCTGGACAAAGGTACGAATCAATTAATGCGTCGCCAAAGGATGCTGAAAAGGAATTGCTAGGGCAGAAATCTGTCCCTTAAGCGTGCTCAATGCAAACTTGTGCTCTAGGCCTTGCTAAAGGAAGGCCAGCACCCGAGCCACTGAGAAAGAACGGGGGTTCCCTCCCCCCGCCCCGCCCCGCACCAGGCAATGTAAGCCTTCCAGGTGCAGTGATCAATCTTGCGCGAAGTGGGCGGTACATGCCTTGAGCATTGTGGGCATCACTGAATCAGAGAGTCCCCTATCTTTTAACACCTGGGACTCAATCGCCAGGCCATTAAAGCCAGCGAGGATAAAGCAGGGTGCAAGATGCGGCCCTGGGAAGCAGATCCTCGTGAAGCGGGAGACGCCAGGGAGCATTCACCAACACCGCACCATGTCGGCGTACCCAGGCCTCCGGGCCAATCTGGCGCGACGAGAATGGCCAGTATTTCCTCTGCTTTTATCCAGTGCATAGGCGCGGGAGCAGCATGAGAAGGAAAAAAGCATAGGTGAACCGAAGACGGGTCCACAGAGCCTCAAGGGCACCCGCCGCGTCAGCAAACAGGCCCCCGAGCTCACAAAGGTCTGTACCTTCCAAGTCCGCTGGGGTGCCAGCCGAACCACCTAAAGCAGACAGATCTGCCGGAACACAGCCGGATTCAGGGACCATCCCCCCTGAACCAACCTCACATGACCAGGGCACTTACTAGCCAACTCTCGACGGCTGAAATGTAAACAGCGGAGATCCCCAGCATGTGAAGTAATGCCCACCGCAGAACGAAAGCCACCGTGGAAGCAGCAGCTAAGCGTCTTGTCCCGCCCTGCTGCTCCACATATGCCAAGACCGTGGCAATATCCGACTGAGCTCAGACAGGACAAAACTACAGCCTCCCCGACCAGCGGGAGAGGCAAAGCCAGATGGCCCGAAGATCAGGAAATGCATCTGGACACGAGACTCCTCGTGGGACCAGCCCCTAGGTCGCCAACACCCCCAGGACTTCAGCCAGGCAGACTGGCATCTGTAGCGACCACCGTACAAAAACAAGGAAGAAAACAACTTCCCCAAATGCAGGGCTGGGGCCTGCAACCACCGTAGTAGTGAGGATCTGTCCTGGCGGTCCAACCTGATCAACCGAACCAGGGATGAGGGGGACTTGTCCCACTGCAGAGGAACACCTTTCGCTACTGAGCAGAAGTGTGACACTGCGCAATGGGACTGCCGCCAGGGAGTAAAGCTAGAGCCCCAGAAGCCATCTGCAAGGTGCAGGGGGAACCACTTTAGGGACAGCGGGGGCCGACCCGCCAACTAAAGCGTCTGTGCTTGGTCATAGGAAAGAAAAGACCTCCGTCCGGACTGAATCTTGGATCAGACTCAGAACCTCCAAACGGTGTGACTGAGCCGACACCGATTTCAGGAGAAGTAGCACCCACCCAGCCTCCCACGGCGTGCGCCTGCCGATTGCCACCTCGGCCCTCAGGGCTGGAGCCGACTCCGCCCGCTAGGGCAGGTCAGCCAGATCCACCGTGATGCCCCTCACCGAGCCAGAACCGGGGCCACCAATCCAGCGAGGACCCGAGGCGCAGAAACCAGGTAAAACGGGGAGAGCCATAACAGTGTAGTGAAGCTCCAATACCGGCAAGGCGCAGGAAACGCCGGCGTAGGGCACACAGGGTGATACGCGGATGCGCCGCTGCCATGTCGAGATAAACCAGGAAGAGACCCTGGTGCGCCACCATCACGGTGGCTAGACCTACACGTACCAGACAGTGGAAGGGCACCGAGCCATACCGCCCGGGCCCCGTTCTCCTCCGACCACAAGCAGGGCGTAGTAAATCATGGTACGCCCCGAGGACGGGACAAGGGTATCCACCCCTTGATGTAGCCAGGCCGGGGATCTGCCTGGGAGGACGGGAATGAAACCCCATTTTGTACCCAGACAAAATCACCCAGCGGACTGAAATTCAGAAAAGTCATCGACCGCAGGCATCTCCCCACCCAAACCGTGGGTAGGAGCAACCCTTCATGCTAAGGACTGTCCTGTCGCACCTATGCTGCCAGGGACACTTCCGCCCACCTGCGGGATCGCTGACGGGCAGGGAGCCCCAGCCCGATGGCGGAAGGAACGGAGGAAAAGAGACCTCTACTGGGCCGCCAAAGAGTGACCCGTGCAACGGGGCTCCCTACCTCCTGGCTCCAAGAGAAGGGAAGACTGTCAGGGCCTGCATAACCAACAGGACCCTTGCGAAGCAGACATCTAAGCCCTGAAGGAGCCGGCCAGTGCGCCCCAGCCATGCAGGAGGAAACCCCGCATATGCAGCTTCGTGCGAAAGCTTAGCCCATTCCGAGAGCGTTTACAACACCTGGGTGGAACCAATACCGGGCGAAAGCTAACCCTGCCAGAACCACCCAGATTGGGCAGCAGACTTGGCGCTCCTGTCAGCCGGGCCTAAGGATGGTAATCAGCGTCTGCATAGTTTTCAACATACAGTGCAAACTTGCAACAGGTGGCACCTGGGAATCAAACCCACGGAGTCAACTGTGGAAGGTAGATGAGCCAAGCATTACCTGCCCAGCTGAGCCCCCGAGATCTTGGTCACCACGATGAGGCGGAACATTGTGGGTACCACCACGGGCCGCCATACAGAAAAAAAGGGGGGCTGAGACCACTCCCAGTCCCCGCAGCTACACATCAAGTAGGACACCTGGGGAACCCACAGCCACACGGCCGGGCTAAGCAGCCCGACGGGGACGGCCCCCCCATGCGAGCGACCACCCCAAACCGGAACTCGTGGCCCCCGACAATGGGAGAAGGGGGCCGGTGCCGGCCCGCCTGTGATGGGGGCCAGGCTACCCCCTACAAGAAGTAACCTGACCGAGAGCACAGGACAACTGCCACCAGTCACCCGCTGACGATTAAGACGCTGCCTGGTGCCTTCCCATGCGTCACAGTAGCCGCGGCATAACCCTCCATACTATTGGGGAACACCGGGACACACCATCAACATCCCAAGGGGGGCCCCCGACCTAGGAGGGCCCCCGTCAGGGTCCGACTCATCCCAGAGACAGGAGGAGGGTACGGGCCGCCATACGCCCAAGTCCCTGCCCGGGAAGCCCAGGACCACCTCGCAGTCCCTAAGCGCCACGGAGAGGTCAAGTGGGACAGCACCTGCATTGGCTGCCAATGTAACCCATCCTGGTAACATGGCCCGCAAACTGGGACCTGTAGTACCATGAGACTAGGCACCCCCCACCAAGACTGCACAGGACTCCCACAGGAAGGTGACCCCGGGGGACTTACCACCTGTCCGCTCTGCCGCTGCCCACCGCTGCATATGCTGCCTTTTCCCTGCACGTGCTGCTGCCAAGGCAGGCCTGTGCACACCAAACCTTCCCCACATATCATGCAGGGACAGGGCTGTGACCAGTATCAGCTACTGTGCGGGGGGGGAAACCAGCGCCAGAGGGCCAGGGAACCGCCCCCCACACACATACAGGCTGTACGGAAATGCATGGGCCACGGCAAGATGGCCGCCATGCACACTAGAGGCCAAAACATGCAGCCAGCTACGGGAAAATGGAGGCCGGACCACCGCAAAATGGCGCCGGCCACGGCTACCGACCATGCGGCTGGCCCTGCCGAAGGTAAGGGGCCATGCAGCACGGGGGGGGGGGGGGGAGAAAAGGGGGAACCAGCCCACCACCCACCAGCCTAACACTCCGGGGGGGGGGAGCTTACTTACCCATCCAGACGGGTGTAGCGGGTTGCCATCCGAGACAGACCTGCCACCCCGCCGATTTGGGGGGAGCTGCCGGCCATGAGACACCCGTAACGCGAGCCCGAGGACCCGCACAGAACGAGGCCCGACGTGGCCGTTCCCCGCTTGCAGCTAAAAGCCGGCCCGCGTCCGTTGGCCGCATTGGGGAGATTACCTGGATCTAGGATATCCAGCTTGTCACCCAGCCGGCTACTTGATTGCATTCTTCATCAGAAATCTTGAGAAAAAAGAATGGGGAACCGCAGATTCCAGTAGGGAGCCAGGTCCTACTCCTTGCACTAGGCCGAAAAAACTGAGTTGCTGAGCAGGGCAGGAGGGGTTATGCCAAGTGAGGACTGCCCCCTGGGAGGGGCTGTGTCTGCTTTTAGCTGAACTACATTCTGCCTAGTCCACTCCTAGTGAAAGGTGCATAAATCCCACATGTCAAAAATAAGAGGCTGTGTCCGTCAATGAACAATTGAGAAAAAAATTTTTTGTAGAATTTTTTGGAGCGTTTTTCCAGCAGAAATGCTCCTAACTGCTTCTAAAAGCTACTAAAATGCTACTAACAGCTTTTTTGAGCTTTTTTTTTTCTTTTTCTTCATGTACTGCAAAAGTGCTAATAAAATGCTAATGCTCCTGCTTCTAAAAGCTGGCATAAAAATGCTATTAGCATTTTTCAGGCATTTTTTTTTTAGCTTATAGTGTACATGGGAGTCTTAAAAAGGAACTAAACACAACTGTTTATTGTCTAAACCCGACTGTCGTAACTGTTATGGGGTCATAACTGATCACATGTCCAGTACCATGGCAACTGCAAGCCGCTTCCTTGATTGCAAAGTAAAGAAGGATTTAGTTCTGTTTAAAATCTCAAAGATGCAGTAAGATGGGACTTGTAAAGATTATGAACTAAAGGTGGCATGAGAACCCTTTTTTGTGTTTTTTGTGACAGTGAACTAGAAAGAGGAAGATTATCATAATTTAGAGCGATGTTTCCAAGGACAACTAATGTCAAGTTTAGCCACTTGCCACCCAGTCCAATTCTGACACTTCTCTCCTACATGTAAAAATAATAATTTTTTTGCTAGAAAATTACTCAGAACCCCCAAACATTTTATATGTTTTGCAGAGATCCTAGGGGCTAAAAAGAATGTATATGGGTGTTGCCACGCTACGGAAAATTGGGATTAATTTGTATTAGCTGCTGCCTCCACCCACAGCCGCCTCAGACGACGACACGCGTTAGTGGAGCCATTGGGTCATCACGCACCCACGATCCCCTGGGCTGTACGAGTAAGGAACGCCAGCCGCGGGAAGGAGTCTGACTTCTCCAACTGTTCAGTAAGTAGATACTTGGGATGGTTCTACTTTTTATACCTAGTTTCTAACTGGAATTTTCTGCTTTATTGCCATACATTTGATCCATCATACGGGAATCTTGAAGCATTACACGGACCCACCATGAGCGTAATCTCCGGTCCTTCAGTGACTTCAAATCCTTGTAAAAGTAATACTTGAGGTTAAAACGGCTTTACATGATTGCCCTACAGCTGATTGGGACTTAATTCAGCGAATAGTGCTGACACTTACTGTTGTCATCATATGGACTTTATTATTGACTTTACATTTGCACATCAGAGTATCATATAATTTTTATTCTGGTATTGGGCACAAGCACTTTTGGTTGATATTTATTGGCAATACAATTATTATTCATTAATAATTTTTATAATCTAATATTAATTTAGTAATTTCTTCTGATATTCTATATTGTCATTTGCTTGGACTTTTGGGGTTATATCATAAGATTATATATATATATATATATATATATATATATATATATATATATATATATATCATATTTTTTATGCATATTGCACTGCACTTTATATACCTTATATATTTATTTATATATTTACGGATAATCTATATTGAACAGCGCTTGCCTTTTACCACTATTCACCTTTTATAACATATGTGACTTCTATATAATATTATGCATAATTATTGTTATGGCAAATCTCAAAACATTTAAAGTGCAAATTGTGCCAATATTGTGCCAGAATAATGTGCGTATGTCATTCAAACTTCAATAAACAGTCTCTATAAATAAAGTGCAAGCGCAAACTGTGCAATATGTCTTCTTTTTGTTGTGCAAAAATTATTGTGCATAAATCAAAACAGTCTCTACAGATTACATAAAGTGCAAACTGTGCTATATATCTTCTTTTTGTTTTTGCTTTTATTTTCTTGCTCCGTTCATCCAACTAAAAATCCATAAAACTTTCAAATTCTTTAAGTGCTCGTGCGTTGTGTGAAGTAAGAAGATCTTTAGGGTATTGTACCCTGCTTACCAGATGCTGTTGACTCTCCACCCGTACGGTGTGGAGAAGTCAATGTGCGCTTATGGTCTACAATGCGACCCTGGATATATTGCTCCTTGTCCTGTGCTTTGGTCTCCGCTCACAAATAGGATTATGAAAGAAAGGAAAAACTCCTCATCGTATACCTCTTAATCACCACGTTTATTTTGTCCATCAAGATAACAACACTCCGATTGCAATGGTTCCGTGACCGCCTTGAGTCTGCGGCAATCGTTTGCGCGTCACCGGGACGTGGGTTTGCGTGCCTTGCGTTCCACCTTACGCGTTTCGTCACCACGTAACATCTTCAGAGGTGGAGCCCAAGGCGCGTTCCACCGCCTTAAATATGTTAATAGCCTGTACGCCATTGATGCTCTTCTCTATATGTGAATGCCAAACGGAGGTTGCCCTTCCCCTTTAGCTATTTACTGTATCAGTTAGATGCTTGGGCTGTGTGAATCTGAAGTAATCTTTATTAAAATAGACTTGTTATAAAAACTTTTATTAACCTTTTATTAAAATTAGAGTTAAAATCAAATAGTAGTATTCATCCTATTTTGAGCCCACCTGGGTATATTGAGGAGCGGTGTTGCCTTTTTTAGGTTAAAATATATTATGTGAGCATAATCTTGTATTATATGAGGAGGAGTTACATTTATATGTGCTCTAATGAAAATGAAAACAAAATTAAAAAAAAACAAAAATGAAAAAATAAAAATAAAAAAATAAAAAATGAATTTGAAAGTTTTATGGATTTTTAGTTGGATGAACGGAGCAAGAAAATAAAAGCAAAAACAAAAAGAAGATATATAGCACAGTTTGCACTTTATGTAATCTGTAGAGACTGTTTTGATTTATGCACAATAATTTTTGCACAACAAAAAGAAGACATATTGCACAGTTTGCACTTGCACTTTATTTATAGAGACTGTTTATTGAAGTTTGAATGACATACGCACATTATTCTGGCACAATATTGGCACAATTTGCACTTTAAATGTTTTGAGATTTGCCATAACAATAATCATGCATAGTATTATATAGAAGTCACATATGTTATAAAAGGTGAATAGTGGTAAAAGGCAAGCGCTGTTCAATATAGATTATCCATTTTTCCCTATAGTACACATAATATCAGTGCACATAGGCTACAGCAGCAGCTGCAACAAATATAATTTTATACTGTGGCGCGTACAATATTAAACCTATTTATATATTTACGTTTCACTAGCACTTATACACTAACTTCTATATTACCAATTGACTTGGTTCATATATGATTACTACATTTTTGCACATGCAGTTAAGATAGCAGTGCCAAAATCCACCTTGACATTATATATATATATATATATATATATATATTTATTTTTATTTCCATCCTAGGGACTTATCTTTCATTTTTATTTTTTTTTATCACTTTTATGCCTATTACTAGGAATGTAAACATCCCTTGTAATAGGAATGGGGCATGACAGGTCCTCTGTCCCAGCCGAGGCAACGGCAGGGTTTAAAACTGCAGAGGCCTCCGAGAGGTCATAGAGACTGCCAGGGACCATCTAGCCCGCGGTATTCTCTATGCTGAACTTTTGCCGCCGGTAGATTCTCTCGGGCTCGCTGATCACATGGGCAAGCCAGCAGAAGCACCGGAGGGCGGGATGTCCCCTTCCGCCGCCTGTAAAAACAATAGAGGCTGGACAGCCATTATGATTGTTTTTACAATGCAGGGAATCGCCTGCTGTAAAAGAAGAAATCTGAATGATGCCTGTAACTGCAGGCATCATTCAGATATCCCCACTCAAAGTCTGCAACATTATATGATGTTGTTGGGTGGGAAGTGGTTAAACCGGTTGTATTGCCCGCTTGGACATTTTTACCTACAGGTAAGCCTATAATAAGGCATGCCTGTGGATAAAAAAGGGATTTTATTAAAACTTACCGTAAAATCCTTTTCTCTGAGTTCACTGACAGATGCAGCTCTCCATTGACTTGGGGGGTTATATGCCAATCCTATTAGGAGTTAACTAGGCAAAGAAGAAAGCAAGCTGGCCCCTCCCAGGGGGCTGTCCTCTCTTCAAATATAATCCCTCTACTCTGCTCAGTACATTAGTTCGTAACAAGCCGTACCGAAAAAAAACGCAGATGGGTGGGTGCTGCGTCTGTCAGTGAACTCAGAGAAAAGGATTTTACGGTAAGTTTTAATAAAATCCCTTTTTCTCCTACGTTCACTGACAGACGCAGCTCTCCATTGACTTGTGGGGATGTCCCAAAGCTGTGTCAATAAGAGGGGTGGGTAAACTAAAAACAACTGTACCCAACAGAACCTCCGAAGAGGCGCCAGATGCGCCTACACTGCCGTCTGTAAAACTTTACGGCCAAAAGCCGCATCTGAAGATGCGGACACATCAACTTTATAAAACTTAGTAAACGTGTGCACTGAGGCCCAAGTAGCAGCCTTGCACACCTGTGACACAGAGGCCTGGTGTCTAAAAGCCCAGGAAGTGCTAACAACCCAGGTAGAATGAGCCGTGACCGGGAAAGGAGGCACTTTGCCCCGAACAGAATACGCATGAGTCATGGTCTGTCTGATCCAACGAGAGACAGTAGCTGACGAGGCCGCCAAACCTTTGCGCTGGGGCCTTGCGCCAAAACAAACAACGTGTCAGACCTCCGAAAAGGGTCTGTAGCCACCAAATACACCCGCAAAGCCCTCACGACATCCAATGAATGTAACTCAAATTCCTTAGGATGTGAAGGATGCGGACACAACGAAGGAACAACAATATCTTCATTAATATAAAAAGAAGAAACCACCTTCGGTAAAAAAGAAGGTGGCAAATGCAAGACCGCCTTATCCTTATGCAGGACCAAGTAAGGAGACCTGCGGGACAACGCTGCCAATTCCGACACCCGTTTAGCGGATGTAATGGCCACCAAGAAAGCCACCTTTTGCGACAACAATTGTAAGGGAATATCCCTGATCTACTCGTATGGCGGCTTCTGTAGCACAGAAAGCACCAGATTCAAATCCCACGGTGCCAAAGGCGACCGTACCTGAGGAGCCACATGGCGCACACCTTGTACAAATGTATGAATCAACGAATGAGATGCCAGAGGTCTTGGAAAAGAATCGCCAAGGACGATATCTGGCCCTTGAGAGTACTCAAGGCCAATTTTTTATTCCGGCCCTGTTGTAAAAAAGTCAGGACCCTAGACACCACATAGGAGCGAGGGTTCCAACCCCCCGCCTCACACCAAGCAATGTAGGCCTTCCAGGTTCTATGATAGATCTTGTGCGCCTTCATCATGGTAGAGACCACTGAGTCGTTGACACCCCGGTCCCTCAGCACCTGAGATTCAATAGCCAGGCCGTCAAAGTCAGCGAGTGTAAAGCAGGGTGCAATATGGGTCCCCGAGACAGCAGATCGTCTCGCAGCAGGAGACGCCAGGGAACGTCTGCCACCATTCTCACTACATCAGCGTACCACGGACGACAAGGCCAGTCCGGGGCCACCAGGATCATCGGAATTCCCTCCGCTGCCACCCTGCGCAATAGGCGCGGGAGCATTTTGATGGGAGGATAGGCGTACAGACTCCAAGGCGCTACGAGTGCGTCTGTGGCCACTGCCAATGGGTCCCTTGTCCTGCACACAAAGGACTTTACCTTGTGGTTGAACTGTGACGCCATGAGGTCCACGTCTGGCGTGCCCCACTTGTGGCAAATCTGGCTGAACACTTCTGGATGGAGAGACAATTCTCCCTGATCCAGCGTTAGGAAGTCTGCCTGCCAATTTTCTACGCCTGAAATGAAGATGGCGGAGATTTCCAGAACGTGCAGTTCTGCCCAACGCAGGATGAGAGCTGCTTCCGCGTCCCCACTTCTCGTTCCGCCCTGATGGTTCACATATGCCACTGCCGACTGAACCCGAATCGGGAGCCCTTGTAGCCTCGCCATCCAGTGGGATAGACAGAGTCTGATCGCTCTGAGCTCCAGCACATTGATCGGAAGGCGTGACTCCTGCGCCGACCAGCGACCCTGGGTCGACAGAGAGCCCAGTGCTCCCCCCCAGCCCGACAGGCTGGCATCCGTCGTGATTATAGACCATGTCAGGGAAAGAAACAACTCCCCCCCCATCAAAACTGGGGCCCGAAGCCACCAAGCCAGGGAAGCCCTGGTCTGACGATCCAAGTTGACCAACCGGTCCAGAGACAGAGGAGATCTGTCCCATCGAGACATAGCAGTCTGGTCCCGAAGGGACCGAACC
>BLSH010553235.1:348899-361727 GCA_018402905.1 Glandirana rugosa | reverse complement strand
ACGGTACCGCTAGTCGCGCCCCCCTCCGCACCCGGGGGGGGGGGGGGGGGGGAGTCACTCACCATTCCCGACGGGCGCAGCGGGTAGCCACCCGGTAGTAGACCTTCCTCCCCCCCAGGTAGGGAGGGATGCTGCCGGCCAGAACGCCCCTGGACGTGAGCGCAGCCCAGTCACTCGGACATAAGTGGGGTTCACCCACTAGCCCCCCGCACGGAACGGGTACGATGCGGCGGACCCCGCTAAAGCTAAGGGTAGCTTGCATCGGTCGGCCGTGCTGTGGAAATTTCAGTATTCAAGGTATCCTCTATGCCCCAGCCGGCTACTTGATAGCAGTCTTCATCAGATAGCTTGAAAAAAGCAAAAGGAAGAAAAATGGGGAACCGCAGATCCCAGCAGGGAACCAGGTCTAACTCCTTGCACTAGGCATAAAGAAACTGATATGCTATGCAGAGGTGGGGGGTTTTATGCTGAGTGAGGACGGCCCCGTGGGAGGGGCCAGCTTGCTTTTTTCTAGTCTACTCCTAGTAGGATGTGCATAAACCCCATGTATCATGAATATAGGCTGCGTCTGTCAATGAACGTAGGAGAAGGCAGTTTTTTTTTTTTTTTTAATTCTGATTCGGTTTGCGAGTGGTGTCTGCATAACGAGAAGAACTTAGCCTTTTTGCATGCAATACCGCATGTGGCCAAAGAAGAGGTGGCGCTGGTGAGCCTCAGAGGCGGCCAGGAATACTCGGCATTCCTCAGAAACACCTAAAAGTGTACTTTCCGAGCATTTCCTAGTGATTCCGACGTCCTAGAAGCTCACCAGCCCCACCTCTTTTCTGGCCACATGCGGTATTGCATACTTTAGGTGCCCCCGGACATGTGGCCACATACAGTACTGCATAGACAAGCAGTGACTGTGGAACGAATTAACTGAGTTTACATTAATTCCTATAGGAGAAACATGCTTTGATATACAAGTGCTTCGGATTACAAGCATTCTCCTGAATGGATTATGCTCGTAATCCAAGGTTCCACTGTACTACAATTAAAGTTTGGAAAAAAGTATTTGATTCCCTGCTGATTTTGTACTTTTGCCCTCTGACGAAGAAATGATCAGTCTATAATTTTAATGGTAGGTTTATTTTAACCGTGAAAGACAGAACAAAAATATCAAGAAAAACACATTTCAAAAAAGTTATAAATTGATTTTCATTTTAAATGAGTGAAATAAGTATTTGATCCCCTATCAATCAGCATTATTTCTGGCTCTCGGGTGTCTTCTATACAGGTCTCTCTTAAGGGGAGCACTCCTAATCCCAGCTTGTTATCCGTTTAACCACTTGACGTCCACCCACGATCAAATGACGTCAGAGAGGTGCGGCTCTCATTGCGGGCGGACGTCATATGACATCGGCCCTTTAAGCCGGGATTGTGCATGATCGGGCGCACGCACATCGGCTCTGTCGGTGGTGGCGTGTCCCCGGGACTCACAGCGTCACCAACGGGGGTGAACAGCAATTGGTCATGCCCATTTACTATGTGATCGGCCGTGATGAAGTCATGACTGATCACAAATGGTACTTCCCCCAATTGCACGGTGCATGTGTGCGAACGGGAGCGCACTGCGCATGCATGTCGGTGGCAGCGTGTTCCCAGGGAACACTGCCTGTCACAGACACTGGTATCAGCCGCTGGTCGGCGGCTGTTACCTTGTGATCGGCTGTAATCTACTCACAGCCGATCACATGTAATGTAAACAGAGCGGTAACTCACTGTTACCAGCTCTTCTCTCCTCACACCGGAGAGGAGAGCTAGGATCAGTGAGTTACTGATCTGTGTAAAAGCACCTGTCACATCGCCCCTGCCCCCCCCTCCCCCATTGCACCTGTCAACCAACAGTCACCATATCTGCCCCCATAAAGTTCACCTGTCATCATACTGCCATCATAAAATGCACGTGTCGCCCGTCACCCTTCAGTGACCGTGGCGTGTCACCCTTCAGCGACCTTGGCCTGTCACCCTTCAGTGACTGTGGCCTGTCACCCGTCAGGGACCGTGGCCTGTCACCCATCAGGGACCATGGCCTGTCACCCGTCAGGGACCACCGCCAGTCACCCATCAGTAACCACCACCAGTCACCCATCAGTAACCACCGCCAGTCATCCTTGGCCTGTACCCCATCAGTGACCACCGCCAGTCACCCATCATTGACCGTGACCAGTCACCCATTAGTGAGCACCACCAGACACCTGTCACCCATCAGTGACCACCCCCAGACACCCGTCACCGACCACCCCCAGACACCCGTCACCCATCTGTGACCACCGTCAGTCGCCCGTCACCCATCAGTAACTACTACCAGACACCCGTCACCCATCTATGACCACTGCCAGTCGCCCGTCACGCATCTGTGATCACCGCCAGTCGCCCGTCACACATCTGTGACCACCACCAGACACCCATCAGTGACCACCCCCAGACACCCGTCACCCATCAGTGACCACTGCCAGTCACCCGTCACCCATCAGTGACCACTGCCTGTCACCCGTCACCCATCAGTGACCACTGCCAGTCACCCGTCACCCATCAGTGACCACTGCCAGTCACCCGTCACCCATCAGTGACCACTGCCAGTCACCCGTCACGCATCAGTGACCACCGCCAGACACCGGTCACCCATCAGTGACCACCGGCAGTCACCCATCACCCATGAGTGACCACCGCCAGACACCCGGCACCCATCAGTGGCCACCGCCAGTCACCCTCACCCATCAGTGACCACTGCCAGTCACGCATCAGTGACCACCGCCAGACACGCGTCACCCATCAGTGACCATCCCCACTCGCCCATCAGTGACCATCGCCAATCACCTATCAGTGACCGTCATAACCTATCAGTAAACATCACCTGTAAAAGTCTCACACATGTGGTATCACCATACTCAGTACTTTGGGGTGTTATTTTTGCTATGTACATGCTATGTGTTGGAAATATATAAATGGACAACTTTGTGTAAAAAAAAAAAAAAAAAAATGTGTTTTCATTTTTTTTCCACCTTTTCCAAAAACTTCTGGGAAAAAAAATGTACCGTTCAAAAGACTCATTATGCCTCTGATTATTCGTTGGGGTGTTTGCTTTCCAAAACGGGGTCATTTTGTGGGAAATTCCATTGTCCTGGTGCTCCAGGGCCTTTAAAAACGTGATAGGTCGTAATGACATTAGATGTGTAATTTATCCCTAGAGTACCAGACGGTGCTCCCTGCATGTTGGGCCTCTGTATGTGGCCAGGCTGTGAAAAAGTCTCAGACATGTGATATCGCTATACTCAGGAGGAGTAGCAGAATGTGGTTTAGGGTTACACAAGGACCAAATAATATACACCAATTTGGGTTATTTTTACCAAAGATATGTAGCAGTATGAATTTTGGCCAAAATTTATGAAGAAAAATTATTAATTTGCTAAATTTTATGACAAAGAAAAAGGCATTTTTTTCACATTTTCAATCTTTTTTTAATTTATAGCACAAAAAATAAAAAACCCACTAGTGATTAAATACCAACAAAAGAAGGCTCTATTTGTGTGAAAAAAGGACACAAATTTCATATGGTTACAGCATTGCATGACTGAGTAATTGTCATTCAAAGTGTGATAGCGCTGAAAGCTGAAAAATGGACTGGGCAGGAAGGGGGTTTTCGTGCCCAGTATTGAGGTGGTTAAAAGACACCTGTCCACAGAATCAATCAAATTCCAATCTCTCGACCATAGCCAAGACCAAAGAGCTGTCCAAGGATGTCAGGAACAAGATTGTAGACCTACACAAGGCTGGAATGGGCTACAAGACAATCGACAAGTAGCTTGGGGAGAGGGTGAGAACAGTTAGTGCGATTATTCGCAAATGAAAGAAACATGAAATAACTGTCAATCTCCCTCAGTCTGGGGCTCCATGCAAGATCTCACCTCGTGGAGTTTCAATGATCATGAGAACGGTGAGGAATCAGCCCAGAACTACACGGGAGAATCTTGTCAATGATCTCAAGGCCACTGGGACCATAGCCACCAACAATAGGTAACACACTATGCCGTGAAGGACTGAAATCCTGCAGTGCCCGCAAGGTCCCCCTGCTCAAGAAAGCACATGCACAGGCCCATCTGAAGTTTGCTAATGAACATCTAAATGATTCAGAGAAGAACTGCGTGAAAGTGTTGTGGCGAGATGAGACCAAAATCGAGCTCTTTGGCATCAGCTCAACTCGCGTGTTTGGAGGAGGAGGAATGCTCCCAATTACCCCAAGAAAACCATCTCCAGGACAGGACAACTTCACCGCATTAAATCTTGGGTGAGAACCTCCTTCCCTCAGCCAGGGCATTGAAAATGGAGTCATGGATGGGTATTTCAGCATGACAATGACCCAAAAAGTCAAGACAACAAGGGAGTGGCTCTAGAAGCACATTAAGGTCCTGGAGTGGCTTAGACAGTCTCCAGACCTTAATCCCATAGAAAATACGTGGAGGGAGCGGAAGGTTGGAGTTAGCAAATGTCAGCCTCAAAACCTTAATGACCTTGAGGGGCGTGGCTTGCACGCGCGAAGAGATGGCCGCTTAAGCCGAGAGCTCGTCCTGACCCGATCCCAGAGCGACGGCACAGCGGACACGGAGCGACATATACACCCCTACCCGAATGGCTCAAAGATCCCTCCACCCAGCGGAGACATGAACCGCAAAAGAAAGGAGCACAGACACCCACAGAGGCTAACCGACTTCTTCTCCAGGCCGGCGCAGGAGAATGGGGGCGGACAAGATGGCGCCTAAGGCAAGGCCACACACAGAGCCGCGGCATACACAGACCTCCCAGACGATGAGGGAGATAACACAAGCAAGGGCAACCCCTTCTTGTCACCCCAACGCTCCCCACCCTCAAGCCCCACAACACAAAGTCCGGCAAAGACCAGGATGAGGATGGATTCCCCTCAAAAGCATGCCACCGCAGTGAGTACAGTCCCCCAAGCATGGGGCCCAGACACCACGACACACTCACAGATAGCATCCTTCCCAACCTCAGGGCAACCAGTACTTGACACTACAATGAAGGACATGCTGATGTCACTTCAATCATCGCTTATGTCCAGCCTATCCTCCTTAATCCACAAATTTACATCAGACATGCAACAGATGGGGAACAGGGTGCACCACATGGAGTCTAAAATGGCGAAATGTACACATACTGTTAACGACCTAGTAGACGCATATGAGGAACAAAAAGAAGACAGTTGGTGCATAAGATCTAAGTTAGCAAATTTAGAAGACCACAGTCGCTGCAATAATCTAAAAATAAGAGGGATTCCGGAATCGGTTATGCCACCGGATCTACATAAATATGCAACTGACCTATTCACCACCTTAATCCCAGGGCTATCGCCTCTGGAGCTAAATATCGATAGAATCCACAGGATCCCCAAGCCGAATTACCTAGCAGACTCTGTTCCCCGGGATGTCCTACTACGGATCCACTTCTACTCCACCAAAGAGCAAATCATGCTCAAAACCAGGTCTCTTAAAAGCCTCCCTCCCCCATACGACCGTATCCAGGTGTTCGCAGACCTATCCCAGCACACGCTACAATTGCGGAGGCAGCTCAAAACAATAACAAAAGCACTTACAGACCACAACATAACCTACAAATGGCGTTACCCGGCCACAATCCTGCTGACCAGAAATAGCTCCAAGTACTCGGTGTCCTCCCTAGAACACGGCATAAAACTCCTCCACTCCTGGGGAATAATACCGGATCTGACGGAACCTGACAACAACCCACCTAATTGGGATCGCACACAACAGAAGGGAAAGCTCAAAAAAGACTCACATGCTTAATGTAGGGTAAGTGTGCCGCTTACACTCACAATGCACACAACACTCCGGGTGGACAGACTGCTCTCTAAAGATCACAGAGAATTTTGCCCCTTCAGAGTTGCAGCAACCATAGGTTACATCGCTGCATTTGAGTTTAACTTCAGTTTATTCATTGTTTTATCTTTTCTTACTATTTGTTCTTTTCTGCATCGGATCAATCACCGAGAACGCCTCAATAAGCCAGTGCTAGAACACACAGCGCAATAAAGAGTTCACCAGCAAGACATATTGGGCCATTACAAATCGACATCGACTGGAGACCCATCATTCCTACTGAGCACTATCTAACCGTGAGTAACCATCTCCACAACTCCACATACAAACGCCATGCCTGTCAACATACTTTCCATAAATGTCAACGGATTGAACCATCCTGCCAAACGTTCATCATTATGGAAAACCGCGATATCCGACAACTGTGACATATTATGCATACAAGAATCACATTTCATAAAAGACAACCACCCAGCCCGTACCCATCACCAATTTCCTCATATCTATGAAGCCTCCTACTCCAAAAAGCAAAGAGGTATCCTCATAGCAATAAGGAATACTGTCCAATTCCAGATGCACCAGTCCATAGCTGACCCGGAAGGGCGCTTCCTGATATTGATATGTACTGTCAACTCTATACCACTAACCCTGGTATCTCTATACGCCCCCAATCTAAGACAGCTAGCATTCCTAAACAAACTATTCAAGAAGATTAAGACCATACAACAAGGCAACACATTAATCTGTGGCGATTTTAACTTGATTCCTGACAATCGCATGGACACATCAGGAAAGTCCAAAAGATATGACTCTCCCTTGGGCAACGCTCTAAACTTCAATGACTTATACAACATTTGGCGGTGCTATCACGCCAACGAAAGAGACTATACTTTCTTATCACCTAGGCACAACACATACTCTAGAATTGATTTATTCGTCTCAGATAAATGGATACTCCACAATGTATTAGCAGTTGAAATACTACCCACCACCACCACGCCCCAATCTCTCTGACTTTAGCAGATAAAAATACCACTTCAAAACTGCACATTTGGCGTACGAACAACCACCTCATCTAAAATGAAACTTATTACGACCTTTTGAGAAAACAACTAGAGGCATACTTTCAAGACAACTCGGGCTTGATGTCCGACCAGGTGGTGGTATGGAATGCACACAAAGCAGTGATAAGGGGTTACTAATTCAGATAGGCTCGAGAGAGAAGAAGAAAAGGATTAGCTGCATAGAAACCATAACTAAAGAACTGAGAAACCTAGAACTCCAAAATAAGACACACCCATCTGAGTGACTAGGGAACCAAATCTTCTCACTGCGCCTGGAGCTCCGATCCATGCTTATGGAGGGATACTTCAAGGCGCAGAGGAAATTTAAGGCCACACTATACACCACAGGTAATAAGGCAGGTAAATCTTTGGCCTCCTATATCAAAGGGAGAAGGATCAAATCTAAAATTATACAAATGTACCACCACTCTACAAAGGAGAAACTGCTAAAACCCCAAGATATTGCAGACGCATTCAGCCAATATTACAGTGATTTATACAATTTAAAAACAGACATTAACACACACCAACCATCCTCAAACGAGATATTAGAATTTCTGAACCAAATCAAGCTACCCTCCCTAGACAGCCATCAACTTGATGCACTAAACGAACCCTTTTCCATAAATGAAATAACAGACCTGATTACTCATCTCCCTAACTCGAAATCACCCGGGCCTGAAGGTTTTACGGGAGAATATTATAAACGATTTAGTGACATTCTCGCCCCACACCTAAGTAATACTCTCAATGCTATTGCCTCCTGCTCCTCATTTCCTCCAGAAATGCTGGAAGCAACTATAATAACCCTCCCAAAGCCGGGCAAAGAGCCCAACGTAGCAAAACATTTTAGACCAATCTCACTTCTCAACATCGATTCGAAAATCTATGCAAAATTATTGGCAAATAAAATAGCTAAATACCTTCCCCAACTAATTCACATTGACCAATCGGGTTTCACTAAAGGCCGCCAACCTTCAGACGCTACTAGAAGAATGATTGACCTAATTCATCACGCCAACTCCACAAGAGCGCCTTCTCTGCTTCTCTCTTTAAATGCAGAGAAGGCGTTCGACAGGGTGAATTGGACATAACTGTCCTTAGTCCTAGAAAAATTTGGCTTCAAGGGCCATATTCATAAGGCTATTCTGGCATTGTACTCGTCGCCCTCGGCGAGAGTCTATACCTCAGATGCCTTGTCAACCCCCTTTCAAATATCTAACGGCACCAGACAGGGGTGCCCCCTGTCACCTCTAATTTTCAATCTAGCCATTAGCTGCACACCTCAGGTCTATCTCTAACATTTCAGGACTCTCCTTAGCATCTAGGGAACACAAAATTAGCCTTTTCGCTGACAACGTAATTCTCATCATGAGCAACCCGAATTCATCACTCCCAGAGGCCCAAAAAAAAGGGATTTTATTAAAACTTACCGTAAAATCCTTTTCTCCGAGTTCACTGACAGACGCAGCTCTTCATGACTTTGTGGGTTTTATGTTCGTCCTACTAGGAGTTAACTAGGCAGGGAAAAGAATCAGCTGGTCCCTCCCTTGGGGGCCGTCCTCTCTTCCTACATTAAACCCCCTCACAGAATAGCTCTTCAGTTCGTACACAAGCCGTACCAAAATAGAGCCCAGAGGGGTGGGTGCTGCGTCTGTCACTGAACTCGGAGAAAAGGATTTTACGGTAAGTTTTAATAAAATCCCTTTTTCTCCTTACGTTCACTGACAGACGCAGCTCTTCATGACTTTGTGGGGACGTCCCCAAGCTGTGTCAAAAAAGAGGGGTGGGTAAACGCAAACAACTGTACCCAACTGAACCTCTGAGGAGGCGCCAGATGCGCCTACACTGCCGCCTGCAGAACTTTGCGGCCAAAAGCAGCATCCGAAGATGTGCAACTTTATAAAACTTAGTAAAAGTGTGAACCGAGGCCCAAGTGGCCGCTTTGCACACCTGTGACACCGAGGCCTGGTGTCTGAAAGCCCAGGAAGTACTAACCGCCCAGGTAGAATGAGCCGTGACCGGAAAAGGGGGAACCTTGCCCCGAACAGAATACGCATGGGTCACGGTTTTTCTAATCCACTGAGAAATCGTAGCCGAAGAGGCCGCCAGACCTTTGTGCGGTCCCTCTGGCACAACAAACAAGGCGTCAGCCTTACGAAAGGGAGCTGTAGCAGTCAAGTACACTCGTAAGGCCCTTACTACGTCCAAAGTATGCAACTCAAACTCCTTGGGGTGCGAAGGACGAGGGCACAATGAAGGCAGAACAATATCTTCATTGATATGAAAAGAAGAGACTACCTTCGGAAGAAAAGAAGGAAGGGGTCGCAAGACCGCCTTATCCTTATGCATTACCAAATAAGGAGACTTGCACGATAGTGCAGCTAATTCCGACATCTGTCTGGCAGAAGTAATTGCGACTAAGAAGGCCACCTTCTGCGACAGAAGTTGTAAGGGAATCTCCCTGATTTTTTCATAAGGTGGTTTTTGAAGAACAGAAAGCACCAGATTCAGATCCCACTGAGCCATCGGGGATCTCACTCGAGGCGCCACATGTCGCACACCTTGTACAAAGGTACGAATTAGAGAGTGCGAAGCCAAAGGTCTTTGAAAAAGTATGGCTAAGGCCGAGATCTGGCCCTTAAGAGTACTCAAAGCCAACTGCTTATTCAGACCCTGCTGTAAAAAGGTCAGTACCCTGGAGACTACAAACGAGCGAGGGTTATAGCCCTCCGCCTCACACCAAGCAATGTAAGCCTTCCAGGTGCGGTGATCACGGAGTCGGCCACTCCTCTATCCCTTAGCACCTGGGACTCAATAGCCAAGCCGTCAAAGCCAGCGAGGGTAAAGCAGGGTGCAAGATGGGCCCTTGAGACAGGAGGTCGTCTCGCATCGGAAGCCGCCAGGGGAAGTCTGCCACCATTTGCACCACGTCGGCGTACCAGGTGCGCCGAGGCCAATCCGGGGCCACCAGAATGGTCAGAATTCCTTCCATCACTATTCTGCGCACCAATCTCGGAAGCAGACGTATGGGAGGAAAAGCGTACAGGAGGCGATAACGGCTCCAGGGAGCCACTAGGGCATCCGTGGCCACTGCTAACGGATCCTTTGTCCTGGACACAAAGGTTCTCACCTTGTGATTGAACCTGGACGCCATGAGATCCCCATCCGGTGTCCCCCATTTGTGACAAATCTGATTGAACACCTCCGGGTGAAGGGACCACTCCCCCTGGTCCAGCTCCTGGCGACTGAGAAAGTCCGCCTGCCAGTTCTCCACACCTGGGATGTAAACCGCAGAGATTGCCGGAACGTGAAGTTCCGCCCAACGCAGAATCAGAGCTGCCTCCGCAGCCGCCGCTGGGCTCCGAGTGCCGCCCTGATGATTCACATACGCCACCGCCGTGGCATTGTCTGATTGAATTCGAATCGGACGGCCTTGCAATCTCCTTGTCCAATGAGAAAGACACAGTCTGATCGCTCTCAGCTCCAGCACGTTGAGGGGTAGGCAGGCCTCCTGGGCCGACCAACGACCCTGAGCTGATAGTTGTTCCAGGACTCCGCCCCAGCCCATCAGGCTGGCGTCCGTGGTGATTACCGTCCACTGAAGGGGCAGGAATGACTTCCCCCGAGTGAGGGCCGAGTCCCGTAACCACCAGGCGAGGGACGCCCTGGTCTGAGGGCCCAGCCGGATCGGAAGATCCAACGACCGGTAGGACTTGTCCCATTGAACCAGAATTGCTCGCTGGAGCAAACGAGTGTGACTCTGGGCAAAAGGTATCGCCTCGAACGACGAGACCATGAGCCCCAGCACCCTCATACAGAACCGCAAGGAAGACCGGCGGCGTGATAGGAGGGTGCGTACAGCCGACTGTAAGCTCTTTAGTTTCGTCGGAGGGAGAAACACCTTTGCTTGTTCTGTGTCCAGAATGAGACCCAGATACTCCAGACGGCAGGAAGGAGACACCGACGACTTCTGCAGGTTGAGTAACCAGCCGAAATCCCGCAATGAGACCATTGCAATGTGCACATTCTCCTCCAGGGCCGAGACAGAGTCCGCTTGCAGGAGCAGATCGTCCAGGTACGCCACTATGGCAATGCCCCTCTGACGCAGCAACGCCAACACCGGGGCCAGTAACTTCGTGAACACCCGGGGCGCAGAGGTCAGGCCGAAGGGAAGAGCTACAAATTGAAAATGGCGATCCCCAACAGCGAACCGCAGAAAACGCTGATGCCGCGGATGGATGGGTACATGGAGGTAGGCATCCTTTATGTCCAATTACGCTAGGAATTCCCCCTGGTGCAGGGCGGCCACGACCGACCGAACAGACTCCATCCGGAACTTTTGCGCCCTGACAAACCTGTTTAGGGCCTTCAGGTCCAGGATGGGCAGAAAACCGTCCCCTTTTTTGGGCACCACAAAAAGATTTGAGTAAAAGCCTCGAAATCTCTCCCCTGAGGGAACCGGTACAATCACTCCCTGTTCGGAGAGAGCCTGCACCGCCCTGGAAATGGCCAGCCTGCGCTCCAGCGGGAGGTTTAAATTTGATGGGAAGAACCTGTCTGGGGGTAGAGTAACAAACTCTATCCTGTACCCGGTGGACACCACCTCGCAGACCCAGGGGTCGGAAATGCGAGCCAGCCACCGATCTGCGAACTCCCGAAGACGTCCCCCCACCCGACACTCGGGTGGGGGCGCCCCATCAGGCTGAGGAAGACTTGTCTTCCGTCTTTCCTGGTTTGCGCTGCCACTGTCCGGCCCCTGCAGCCACCTTACTGGAACGGGTTCCCTTGCTTGCCGCACCTGATGAGCGAAAAAGCTTCTTCTGACCCGGCGTTCAAGAACAAGGACTTCAAAAGTGCCTCTATTCTTCTATCAGCAGGATCCTTGAAGGAAGGGGTCCCCTCCATAGGAATGGTAGTCGCCTTGGTAAGGCGTGCAATAGGCGGATCCACCGCAGGAGATTCCCATTTCTTTAGGAAACTCTCCTCAAAAGGATAGCGTTCAGTAAAACGGCCAGTCAGTGAGAAGGAATGCCGAGGTTGCTGCCATTCACGATATAGGAAATGGTCAAAAAATTCAGTGTAAGGATAGGACTTGGGGGGCCTAGAAGACACACATAGGCAGATCGCGATTCGCCCGCTTGATCCAGCTGCAACTTGGTGCGAATGCCAGCGATAATAATGGCGACCAGCACATTGTCCTGGTCAGCCACTGGCTCTTGGTCCTCAGTTACCATGTCACCACCCGTATCCTCATCAGACAAGTCCCCCGGGGTCTCCAAGACCCTCGAAGCCACCTCAGACTCAGAATTTTCCCCTGAGGATAAGGGGGGGGAGGGGGCCGCTTCCTGGGGGCCCGCGGAGCGGCGTCCCCACGTGGAAGAAATTCAGCGAGAACATCCCGCAGCTGGGTGAGAAAAGCCCCTTGGTCAGACTACATGGCTGCTGATGCCACCTCAGCAGGTTCAGCAGGGAGATCAGCCATTGCCAGGGATGGATGGATGGATGGATGGATGGGACGCCCCGCACACAGCCACACACCCACAGGATCAGAGGACAGCACCCCACCGCCACCAGCACCCAGAGGGAGCCCAGCTATACTTGCTGTTTCCGCTGCCCGTTAGCGCCGATCGTTCAGAAGAACTGCCTCTGTCACCGCCGTTTTCTGAGAGGAGAAGCTGCAGCCATGTGTAGAATGCAGAGCATGCAGTGAAGATGGCCGCCAGGAAGCACTAGAGGCTGAAACACACCTCTCAGGCAATATGCAGTATCGAATATGGCCGCTCCGAGCGCTAGAGGGAAAGCCCCATAGACTGGGAATGTCCGCGGCTACGGCAAAATGGCGGCGATCCGCCGCAAAATGGCGGCCGAAG
>BLSH010553235.1:323481-338289 GCA_018402905.1 Glandirana rugosa | reverse complement strand
GCTTAAAATATGGAAATAGCACAACGCAGATCTTAAAGCAGTATGTTTTGATGTGAAACAGTGGGAAAATCACTGGTGCCTCCTTCCTCCTCCCCTTGCTCTCACCAATATGGCAAAGCTTAATCCTGAATATTTGATTTGACCATGCAGTAAGGTCAGTATCTGTGTGGACATTTAGGGTTAGATTCCGGGTCCTTCTCTGCTTCTGGTCCTCCCCTTACTCTGTGAGGATGTCTTTCCCCCATGTTTGTCTGTGCCTGTTCTTATATAAACTTACTGAGGACTTTTTATGGCTATGTTTCACATGGGAGGCATGACATCCCTCTTTGGGACATATGAAATAACACATTTTTTTTTCTTTTTCCCTGTCCCACCCAATATTTAAAGGGTATTGGTATTCGCTTTTAAGCTAGAACCAGAATTACCCCTACAGCATCTCCCTGACCTGTATATGGCTACGGAATCTGCATATTTTGAGCTCCGAAGGTGAAATCCTTTCAAACATTACTATTGGGCAGGTGTGATCTACATATTATATACCCTAGCTAAGGTTCCCACCCAACAAAGGGATTCGTTTTGCAACGGTCTTAAACACGTCCTTTTGCTGTGTTTTTTTGTTTTATTCCCATTTATTCTATTTATTTTCCTTAATTATTCACTTTCATTTATTCTCGAACAATAATGTTTTTTTCATTTTATATACAAAATTAAATTATTTTTTTTCCCATCCCTGAAACCACTTCGCAGTGCTCCCTGGGGGTTAGGCTTCTAGGTTCACCGCAACATATGTGTGATTATTCCTTCTGTTTCTATTCCAGATAAAGTACGTTTAGGTACTTGAATTGCATTCTGCTAAAAGCCCCTGACGAAAGGCTTGAACCTGAAACGTGTCCGGCTCTTTTCCGCTTTCTTAGGACTGCAGAATGATGTGAAAACTTACATGCAAATTTGTGCTAGCCGGCTGCATCCGATTCTTTTATGATTTTAACAAACGATAATTAGTCTACCTGTAATATATACAACTTTTACATTTTGTACTTGTGGGCAATAAATGTGGATTTAATATATACAACGATGTGGTATTGACTTTCTCTGGTCCTCCACCCTCAAAGTCCCATCCATAGGGGTTTTCTTTTTGTCTTCAGCCTACTATGGTCCAGTCACGTGATCTTCTGTGGAGAGAGTCCTCGACAATGACTCTTTTTCAAAGCCTGGAGAAGAGACGTAACCCACCTATGACCCATCCCCATGTCAGCACTCCATCCTCTTCTTTTCAGCCGCTGCTGATGGACACAAGGGAGCTGGATCACATGATCGGACTGGAGCGGGTTAAACCTATGTAATTATATACATCTTTCCTACACAAGTTAGTCAGCATCCCCTTAACTAAGCTCCTGGGTGCGGAGTGAAACATGTTGGGGGCGTGACCTGGTTGGAGTCCAGGCTGAGGTTGCCACTCTATTCACCTCTCTAGGACATCTTGGATGTGCAACTTCCATGGGCTACCCCTTTCTCTTTTGTAGTCCGCATATGTGTTAAGAAAGGGTAGGGAGCATTTTATGGTACCCAAAATTATGAACAGGCAATGCTTTTAAAGCTCATCAGTTTAGTTAACTCTAAATGAGGAATCTAATTTTAATCTTCAGTATGGCATTCACAACATTAACCAATATGTTCAAGCAATGAGATTAGTTTATATCGCGCTATGTGATTAAAAAAATGTGCTAGCTGCTAACACAACAATCAAACATTGTGCAACCATATTAAACTTAAAGTGTAGCGCTACGCCAGTAATCCGTCAAAAAAAGGGAAAGTGATCACTGTGCCTACACAGAAATTCCTATACCAGTACATAAAATGCATAAGTACATATAGTGCATATCTTGCAATCAAGATATTGATTGGTGGAGTTTATCTGCCTGCTAAAGCTAGCGTATTGGTAAGCGCAGTATTATATTTCGGTGGTGGATTTCACATCATAGGTGTTTGGATTGCTACAGACTTCTCACTGCACCTAATGCTCCTTCACATGAAAAATACTTTTGGACTTTTCATATATGAACTTTATTATTCACACTCAATGCACTTTATGAGTTCACTACATTAGCATTCACATTTATGCACTTTATTTGATTGCAAGATATGCACTATGTTTACTTAAGCACTTTATGTTCTTATATAGGCACAGTGATCATTTCCTGTGCATGGTTACATTTTTGTGTTTAATTTATGTTTATTGATTTTCTTGAAAAAAGATTTACATCATATATCATGCATTCAGGAAAGGGACATACACATAAAAAGGGGAATATATTTCACAACATTAAAGACACATTTCTCAAAAAGAATAAGTATTATAATATACTAGAAACTTGAACAGGTCCCCCATGAACCTGAAAAAAAAAAAATATATATGTCTATTTGTTATCCCGCGCCGCAGGTATTGCAAGGACATCTACCCTTCCAGGAATGTTATAACAAGTTTGTTTTGCATTCCCGTTCTGTGCACTGCCCATATCTATTAGGCCTACCAGAACTGAGAACGGATCCCCCTTCCCACCCTGTCAACAATCACTCAGACAAACAGTAAAGGAGAGAAAAAAAAAACCCAGATCCATATTTGCTATATACTATATGGGCCCACGAAATCAATATACTTATAAGTATTTTAGTAATGATCTTGAATTGCGATATCGATCCCACTTAACCCATATCTTTCTAAAATACCCTCTAGAGCCAGTCTCAACACAAGTTGTCTCCTCCATCAATCTTACCTTACCCATCTCACAGACCCATTCTGTAATTGAGGGGGCCGTCTCCTTTCTCCAAAAGCGGGCAATAATTGTTCTTGTTGCCATTAGCATATGTCGCAAGATGTCTTTTTTGATGGCCTTCAAAGAGCCAGGAATAATTTATAGTATTGCTATAGTTATATCTGGTTTCTCTATATATCTTGAATATATTTGTCCAGAGTTGGCAGATCTCAGGGCAGAAGTACCAGACATGTGCCGCATTCCCTACCGCTCTGTTACACCTCCAACATGTCTCTGGGACACTTTCCCTTATTCTATGAAGATCCACTGGGCATTGATACCATCTAGATGTGATTTTATAGCTTCTTTCCTGATGTTTAATTGAGGGGGACAGCTTGTGTACTAAGGTCAATGTTTTTTCCCGTTGTTGTGTAGATATTGGCATCCCAATCTCTTCTTCCCATTTATTAAAATATGTTACTACTCCGTCCAGACCTTTGGGGAATAAATCTTTATACATTCTAGATAATATATGACCCGGTTTATGTGCTTGTAATAGAACTTTCTCGAATTCATTAAGTGGTCTCACTAAGTCAGGGTTATGTTCCAGTGAGTGAATGTATGCTACCAATTGTTGATAATGTATCCATTTGTTTTCCTTTCCCGTCCTTAATGTATTCAATTGAGGGCCAGTCTTATATCATCCTGTCTCTGCCAGTTCAGAAAGTCCCTGGCCCCCAGTGCCAGCAGGAAGTCAGGGTTGGAAAACATAGGTGTCATGGGCCCCACCTGTGTTGAGAGGATTCCCTTTTTAACTAGTACATCCCAGACCCTCAAAGTTGAGAGAACCAGGGATGGCATATCCGCAGCTTTGGGACGATTTAATGGTGTGACCCACGGCATGGATCTCAACCTCAAGCCCAAGATATCCTCCTCTATTCCCACCCATCGTTTGGACTTAATCTCATGGAACCAGTCAACCACCCTGGTTAAATGGGTTGCATGTATATATTTTGTTAAAATCTGGGAAGGCCAAGCCCCCCTTTTGTTTAGATCTGGTGAGTGTATCTCGTTTAATTCGGGTAGGGTTGTGTTCCCAGATAAATCCACCAACCGCAACTTGCAAATGAAGGCAGCAGGGGGATACACCGGGGCTGTTTGAAACACATACAACAATTTTTGAAGTATATACATTTTTATTATATTTATCTTTCCCAGCCAGGAGAAAGCGTTTTTTTCATATTTTTGGAGCGATTATCTTATCAAAGAGGCATAGATATATTCTGTTATTTTGTCTATTTTTCGAGGTATATTTATCCCGAGGTATTTAAGAGCTGCTTGTTGCCATTTAAAGGGAAACGTTTTCAGAAGATGAACTTGGGTTTTATTTGCTAATGAGACATTTAATGCTCCAGTCTTATCGTAATTGACTTTAAAGTTACTTAATGCTCCGAACCGCTCAAATTCTTGAATGAGATTAGGGATAGTTATTATTGGGTTACTGATATATAACAAAAGGTCGTCTGCATACACTGGCATTTTATATTCTTTTCCTTTTATTTTAATTTCCTGGTTGTTTCGTATAGCTATAGTGAGATGCTCCATCATCAAGACATACAGCAATGGGGAAAGGTGACAACCCTGTCCGGTCTCGTTTAAGATTGAAATTGGGCCCGACAGGGTCCCATCCAACCGGACCTTTGCGTGGGGTTTGTAATATAGTGCCATTATTTTCCCCAATAAGCGAGAACCTGTACCCCACTGTCTCAAAGTTTCTTCCAGAAAGCCCCATCCAATCCTGTCAAACGACTTCCAAATAGATCATGAGAAAGATGAAACCTTCCTTCCCATACAATGGGAAAAACTAAAAACTGGATTTTTTGACTTACCGTAAAATCCCTTTCTCTGAGTTAGTCGACAGGCACAGCGACTCTTAGGACTAAGTGGGTTGTGCTGCCTCTTATATGGAGTTACTAGGCAGAACAGGTAGTTATAACACCAAAAAGAACAGTAACAGACACAGCCTCTCCCAGGGGGCAGTCCCCACTGGCAGATAACCCCACACCCAGCTGCTGCTAGCTCAGTTCGTAACAAGCAGTGCAACATCCAGAGGGGTGGGTGCTGTGCCTGTCAACGAACTCAGAGAAAGGGATTTTACGGTAAGTCAAAAAAATCGCATTTTCTCTTTCATTCGTCAACAGGCACAGCGACTCTTAGGACTAAGTGGGACGTCCAAAAGCAGTGGCAAAAAAGAGGGGTGGGTAACAGAAGAACAAAACTACACCCAACCGAACCCTCAGTGAGGAACCACACGTGTCTCACACGGCCGCCTGAAAAACTTTGCGGTCAAACGCCAGTTTCTGGTCAAGGCCCTTCTGCAGCAAGGCCAGAACCTGAGACACCGAGAAGAAACGAGGGTTCCATCCCCCAGCTTCGCACCAGACGATGTAAGCCTTCTAGGTGCGGTGGTAAATCTTATGTGAAGTGGCCTTACGGGCCGAGTCCGAGACCCCTCGATCCCTCAACACCTGGGATTCAATAGCCAGGAGGTTAAAGCCAGAGAGGGTAAAGCAGGATGCAAGATGGGTCCCTGGGATGCCAGGGGACGTCCACCACCATCCGTACTACGTCGGCATACCAAAGACGCCGTGCCCAATCTGGAGCTACCAGAATGGTCGGTATACCCTCCGCCTTCTATTCAGCGCAAAAGGCGCGGAAGCAGTTTGGGAGGAGGAAAGGCATAGATGAGTCGATACCGAGCCCACGGAGCTACAAGAGCATCCGCCGCGACTGCTAGGGGGTCCCTTGTCCTGTTCACGAAGGTCCACACCTTCTGATTGAGACAGGACGTTAGTAGGTCCACGTCCGGGACACCCCATCTCAGACAAATCTGATGAAACACATCCGGGTGCAGTGACCACTCTCCCTGGTCCAGGTGCTGACGACTGAGATAGTCCGCCTGCCAATTCTCTACGCTCTGTATGTGGATGGCAGAGATTGCCGGAACGTGACTTTCTGCCCACCGCAGGATGGAGGCTACCTCAGAGGCCGCAGCTGAGCTTCTCGTCCCGCCCTGGTGGTTCAGGTATGCCACGGCCGTGGCATTGTCCGACTGAATCCGGACAGGGCACCCGTGTAGCCTCGATGTCCAATGGAAGAGGCAACACCAGATCGCCCCCAAATCCAAGACATTGGTCGGGAGACGAGACTCCTCCGGAGACCACCGTTCCTGGGCTGAAAGCAGACCCAGGACTCCGCCCCAGCCTATCAGGCTGGCGTCCGTCGTGATCACTGACCAGTGAAGGGGGAGGAAGGACTTCCCCGACCGGGGACCGCAGCAACCAGAGCAGTGAGGCCCTCACTTGGTGATCCATTCTGATCACCCGATCCAGGGAAGATGGGGACCTGTCCCATCTCAGGAGAATCTCCCGTTGCAGAACCCGGGTGTGGTATTGAGAATAAGGGACCACCTCGAAAGAGGCCACCATTAGGCCCAGGACCCGCATGCAAAACCAGAGTGAGGCCCATTCCTGGGACAGCAGGGACCGAACTGCCGACTGAAGCGTCTGCCTCTTGGTTGGCGGAAGGAAAACCTTCGCCTGAGCTGCATCCAGGATCAGCCCCAGATATTCCAGGTAATGAGATGGAATCCCAACTGACTTCGGGAGGTTGATCACCCATCCAAACTCCTTCAGAGTGTGCAGGGTGATCGTCACATTGTCCCTGAGCGATGGAGCCGACTCCGCTAGCAGGAGAAGGTCGTCCAGATACTCCACCACCGCGATGCCCCTCTGCCTCAGCAGTGCCAGAACCGGGGCCAGCAGGCGCTGAGAGGTCCGGTGGGGAAGCACCCGCATTGGCTGCCATTCTGTCACCCACCCTGGCCGCGCCCAGAAAATGAGGCCTATTGCCAGGAGACCAATGCACCCTCCACCCCGCAGCTGCGCAAGGCCTGGGGCACCCCAGTGGGACTCACCACCCGACCAGAGAGGAGCTGCCTGCTGCCCGCCGCCTTGACCACGCTCCTGCTGCCCACACTGCCGCTGTGCTCAGAGCCACCACCGCCAATGAGATCCGTGGCGTGTTGGTGGGGGGGGGGGTAAATCGGCGCCAGAAATGGCCAGGACTGCCCCTCAGCACACACAGGCCTTCCACGTGTAGAAAAACTACAGGAAAATGGCTGCCCATGCACACTAGAGGCCAAAACCCCGTGTAACAGCGCCGCAGCTACACCAAAATGGCCGCCAACCGATCCCCAAGTATTAAATTGGGGCCGGCTACAAGAAAATGGTGGCCGGGTGCCGGCAAAATGGCCGCCGAAGATCCCAAATGCCGAGCACGAGGCAAGAGGAGGGGGAGGCAGGGGGTGAGGCGGAGGGAGACCAGCTAGGGCCCATACACCCATTACACCACGGGAGGCCCGGTGAGGGGAAGGGGGGGTGTGACAGCAGGGTACCGGAGGGGTGGGGGAGGGGTACGAGTGAGGAGGGGGGGGGGAGACCACCCACTACGCTCACCCCGGAGGGGGGACCCGCCAGCTCCCCCTGGGCCCCCGAAGGGGAGGGGGGACGTACATACCCCATCTAGACCAGTGGTGCGGGGGATCCCACCCGAGACAGCTTACACGCTCCCGGCTAGGCTGGAGGGAGCGGTCAGCCCTGGGCGCACTGCGTGCGATGGCGGGGCGTTTAACCCGCAGGGGCTTGTCGCGGTCGACCCAGCGCGAAGCATTCCTTCTGGCGCGTGATGGCCGGCTGTGGAGACTACCTGGATCCAAGAACCAGCCTGTCACCAAGAGTGGCTGCTTGATTGTAGTCTTCATCTGTGAGGCTGTCTCCGGACAACCGAAGTGGACCAGAGAGGTACTACAGATCCCAACAGGGAGCCTAGGTCTAACTCCTTGCACTAGGCAGAAAAAACTAGGCTAGCAGCAGCTGGGTGTGGGGTTATCTGCCAGTGGGGACTGGCCCCTGGGGAGGGGCTTTGTGTGTTACTGTTCTTTTTGCTGTTAGAACTGCCTAGTAAATCCTGATAAGAGGCAGCATAACTCACTTAGTCCTAAGAGTCGCTGTGCCTGTGGACGAACGAAATAGAAATGTATGTTAATAGGTATCTTTATAAAACACTTGGCCAGAATGAAGGCAATTAAGACAAATAAAATGTCAAGTTTGTTAAACGATATCGCAAAACAAGAGAAAATTCATAAAACAGAATCCTACTTCAGTAAACATGATAAAACTGACAGATAAACAAAATGAACTACAAACCATATTAAATGAACAAACATTGAGACTAAGGGATAAAAACAAGGCCTTATATTACTCAAAGGGAAATAAACCTGGTAAGCTCTTGGCTTGAGCACCAAGGCAAAGGACAAATACCACCTCCATAATAAAAATTCAAAAAACATCTGGGGAAACGACATCTGATCCAAGGGAGATTCTGGAAACCTCCCAGACCTTTTACTCTAAACTAGATGTTACCAATCTAAAGACCGGGAAAGAATTAGAGAGGTTTGGACAAAAGATACATCAATATATAAAAGAAACTGCAATCCTAACTTTATCTAGAGAAATAATAGATTACTTTGTAAAGGAAATATCAATAGTAGAAATACAGAAAGTCATAGGAACTATAGCCCTGGGGAAAAGTCCCGGGCCAGATGGTTTTACTACACGATTCTATAAAATGCTAGGAGAAATTTTAGGTCCCATACTATGAAAAACTTTTAACGCAGTTTCTATGTCCTGCCCTTTTACAGTACAGGGTATGGAAGCCCACATATTCCTAATACCTAAACCGGAGAAGGATCATTCTATTTGTGGGAATTATAGACCTATCTCGCTCACAAATATTGACTTACAAATTTTTTCTAAGGTTATAGCAGAGAGACTCATCCCAATTTTACCAGAATATATCCACTCAGATCAAGTAGTATTTGCAAAGGGGAGAGAGGCCAAAGAGAATACTCTGAAGACTGTCGCTGACTGAGTATGCACAGAGGAGCTCCATCCCATCCTGTCTTCTGGCCATGGTAACATTTTTGATAGATTACTGGCGTAGTGCTACACTAAGTTATATATGGTATATACCAATATGTGCTTACAACATATGAGCACCCCACCCACATGTTTAAGTTCATACATGTGTGCAGGGCAGCGGGGTACTTTTAAATATTGTTTTATTATATTAATATTTTAGAAACATTTTTTTTTTTAACGTAACATTATTGATATAATAAGGGGGCTTGAGTGATATCATTGGCAGTTGATAGGTAGTCTTCATGGAGACATCAGGTGTCTACAAGACCTCCAATGTCTTTTGTGTCCTCATAGCACAGTGCTTCATTACATAGAAATAAATGTTCTTCCATGTCCCCCAGCTTGTCATCCTGACAGTTTTTATTTTTTTTTTTTTATTTTTTTTTTTTTTTTGTAGGGCTCCCAGAAGGTGAAGGAAAACCTGTCTAAAAAGGTAATAGGGCAACTCTATAGGAGCACAATATAGTAAATAGCTCACAGCCTGTTAGGGACCTGGGGCATATGAGACATCTATCTGACCTGCATTTATTTCCATTACTTCCACCTGTCAAAAGAATCAAGGTTCTTACCCTTTATTATCAATAGGATGTGAGCCCATTATTAAAGGAGCAATTGGCAGCTTATACATGGCAGAAGTGGATTCAATCGTAACAGAAACATTCAGTCCAAGAGATCTGGGAAGTGCTAAACAAGATAAAAAAATAAAATTACTTTAAATTAGGCATAAACATGATGAGGACATATAGCTGCCCCTATTCACATATACAAAGACTTAGGACACCAAAAAACTGCTATCAGGAGTGTTTTAAAAAAAAAAAATGCCTAGAAGTACAATAACTATAAAAAAATGGAATAAAATCAATATCTGGTGTGGCCAACCTTTATTTTTAACCCTTTCACTGCCAGGCCCTGCACTCCACCTTTAAACTCAGGAGGCCAGACTTACCGCATTTTCCCTTTTATTATTTTTCCCTTACAGCTTTCAGGGTTTGTTAAAGACACACACACACACACACACACACACACACACACACACACACACACACACACACTGTAATCTGTAGAATAGACAGGTAGAACAAAAAGATAGTGCTGATTATTAGAACTTACAAACACAGAATACGTTAGAACATCCCTACTGTATCTAAAAATAAAAAGAGCAGGGGTAGGCAACCTTTGAGAGACAGAGATCTACCTAGACAACATGGAAGAGATCAGAGATCATCGGGGTGCCCCCTATGTTTTTTTTTTATGAAGTTAACTAGCAAGCCCCCCAATAAAAAGTAAAGACAGCAAAACTTAGAAAAATATAATAAAATGAATTTCACTGTAAAAAAATGGATTTTTTTGACTTACCGTAAAATCCCTTCCTCGGAGTTCGTCGACAGGCACAGAGACTCTTAGGACTAAATGGGTTATACTGCCCTCTTCAAGAGTTTACTAGGCAGAACAGGCAGTTCTAACAACAAAAAAGAACAGTAACAGACAGCCCCTCCCAGGAGGCAGTCCCCACTGGCAGATAACCCCACACCCAGCTCCTGCTAGCTCATTTCGTAACAAGCAGAGCAATATCAGAGGGGTGGGTGCTGTGCCTGTCAACAAACTCAGAGAAAGGGATTTTATGGTAAGTCCAAAAAATCCAGTTTTCTCTTTCGTTCGTCGACAGGCACAGCAGCGACTCTTAGGACTAAGTGGGATGTCCAAAAACAGTGCCAAAAATGAGGGGTGGGTAACAGAACAACAACAGAACTACACCCAACTGAACCCTCGGTGAGGACCCACACGTGTCTCACACGGCCGCCTGCAAAACTTTGCGGCCAAACGCAGCATCCGAGGATGCTAAAACATCAACTTGTAAAACTTTGAGAAGGTGTGCACAGAGGTCCAAGTAGCCGCCTTGCACACTTGAGACACAGACACCTGATGTCGAAAAGCCCAGGAAGTGCTAATCGCCCTGAAAGAGTGAGCCGTGACTGGAAAGGGAGGCTCCAGACCCCGAACAGCATAGGCTCGGGACACCGTCTGTCTAATCCAACGTGAAATAGTGGCCGATGAGGCCGCCAAACCTTTGCGTGGGCCATCTACCACGACAAAAAGAGCGTCTAACCTCCGAAAGGAGTCTGTGGATGCCAGATACACCCACAGGACCCGAACAACATCCAGGGAGTGCAAAGCGACCTCCTTAGGGTGAGACGGGCGTGGGCAAGCAAAGGAAGGACAATGTCCTCATTGATGTGGAAAGATGACACCACCTTTGGCAAAAAAGAAGGCGACGGGCGCAAGACCGCTTTATCCCTATGTATTACCAGATAAAGAGACCTACAAGACAGAGCCGCCAACTCAGACACCTGCCGGGCGGATGTGATAGCCATCAGGAAAGCCACTTTCTGCAAAAGCAACTGCACAGAGATTTCCCTGATATTCACAAAAGGCGGCTTCTGAAGCACCGAGAGGACCAAATCGAGGTCCCATGGCGCCAAAGACGACCATACCCGGGGGGGAGAACCCCCTTCATGAAAATAGGAATCAATGAATGCGTCACCAAAGGATGCTGAAAAAAAATCGCCCGAGCAGAAACCTGACCCCTGATGGTGCTCAACGCCAGTTTCTGGTCGGGGCCCTTCTGCAGGAAGGCCAGAACCCGAGACACCGAGAAGAAACGAGGGTTCCACCCCCTGGCTTCGCACCAGGCGATGTAAGCCTTCCAGGTGCGGTGGTAAATCATACGTGAAGTAGCCTTACAAGCCTTCAACATGGTAGGAATCACTGAGTCCGAGACTCCTCGATCCCTCAACACTTGGGGGCCAGGCCGTTAAAGCCAGAAAGGGTAAAGCAGGATGCAGGATGGGGTCCCTGGGACAGAAGATCCTCGCGAAGCGGGAGCCGCCAGGGAATGTCCACCACCTTCAGTACCACGTCTGCATACCAAGGACGCCATGGCCAATCTGGAGCTACCAGAATGGTCTATAAACCCTCCGCTTCTATTCTGCGCAGAAGGCGCGGAAGCAGTTTCAGAGGAGGAAAGGCATAGATGAGCCGATACCAAGCCCACAGAGCTACAAGAGCATCTACCGTGACCGCTAGGGGGTCCTTTGTCCTGCTCACGAAGGTCCGCACCTTCCGATTGAGACGGGACGCTAGAAGTCCACGTCCGGGATGCCCTATCTCAGACAAATCTGATAAAACACATCCGGGTGCAGGGACCACTCTCCCTGGTCCAGGCGCTGACGACTGAGATAGTCCACCTGCCAATTTTCTACGCCCGGTATGTGGACGGCAGAGATTACCGGAAACGTGGCTTTCTGTCCACCGAAGGACAGGAGCTACCTCCGAGGCCACAGCCGAGCTTCTCGTCCCGCCCTGGTGGTTCACGTATGCCACAGCCGTGGCATTGCTCAACTGAATCCGGACAGGGCACCCATGTAGCCTCGACGTCCAATGGGAGAGGAAGCACCAAATTGCCCCCAATTCCAGGACATTGATCGGGAGACGAGACTCCTCCAGAGAGCAGCCCCAGGACTCCACCCCAGCCTGTCAGGCTGGCATCCGTCGTGATCACTGACCAGTGAAGGGGGAGGAAGGACTTCCCCGACCAAAGAACCGGGGACTGCAGCCACCAAAGCAGCAAGGCCCTTAATTGGTGGTCCATCCTGACTACCCGATCCAGGGAAGCTGGGGAACTGCCACATCTCAGGAGAATCTCCCGTTGCAGAACCCGGGTGTGGTACTGAGCATAAGGGACCGCCTCAAAGGAGGCCACCATTAGGCCCAGGACCCACATGCAAAACCAGAGTGAGGCCCATTTCTGGGACAGAAGGGACCGAACTGCCGACTGAAGCGTCCGTCTCTTGGTTGGCAGAAGGAGAACCTTCGCCTGGGCTGCATCCAGGATCAGCCCCAGATATTCCAGGCGGTGAGATGGAATCAGAACCAACTTCGGGAGGTTGATCATCCATCCGAACTGTGTGCAGGGTGACCGTCACATTGTCCCTGAGCACTGGAGCCGACTCCGCTCACAGGAGGTGGTCGTCCAGATACGCCACCACCGCAATTGCCCCTCTGCCTCTGCAGAGGCAGAACCGGGGCCAGTAGTTTGGTAAAGACCCGAGGCACCGATGCCAGGCCAAACGGGAAGGCCACGAACTGGTAGTGATCCTCCCCAACCGAAAAGCGCAGGAAGCCCTGGTGCTGGGTGCAGATGGGAACATGCAGGTACGCATCCTTGATGTCGAAGGAGGCCAGGAAGTCGCTCTGGTGCAGGGCCGCCACTACCGAGTGGACCGACTCCATCCGAAACCGGCGGACCCACACAAACCTGTTGAGGTCCTTCAAGTCCAGAATGGGACGAACCCCGTCCTCATTCGGAAACCACGAAAAGGTTGGAATAAAACCCTTGGGAATGTTCGGCCCGTGGAACGGGAACAATCACCCCTTGACCTAGCAGGTCCTGCACAGCCCCAAACAGGGCCCGCAGCCTGCCCACAGGCAGCTGCAGGTTGGAGGCAAAGAACCTGTCTGGGGGCGGGAACGGAATTCTATGCTGTACCCCGAGGAGACCACCTCGAGCACCCAGCGGTCCGAGATGCGAGAGGACCACCTGTCTGCGAACCCCAGGAGACGTCCCCCCACCCGAACACCAGGTGGGGGCACCCCTTCATGCCACCGAGACGGGGGACGCCTTGGATATCAGGGGGGCAGAGTCCAGGGCTGCATCGCACATATACTGAGCCCCTTGGATCATGCGATCAGAAAGATCCACACACTCAGGAGATGCCTGTGTCTTTCACAACTCGCTGTGTAGCAGCTTCGCCCACTCAGTGAGCGTTTGCGACACCAGCGCAGAGGCCACAATGGGCCGCATGGCAGACCCCGTTAGAACAAATCGGGATCTGACGCAAGCTACAGCCTTCCTGTCAGCCTTCCACCGGAATGGTGGTCGCCTTACTCAGGCGGGACACGGGGGGGGGAACACTTCTTCAATAATCTATCCTCAAAAGGATAACGCACAGCGAAACGCTTCGGAATGGGGAGGGAGTTCTGGGGCCGAGTCCAGTCCCTATAAACCAACTTATCCAGAAAAAAGCACATACGGAAAAACCTTGGCCGCAGGGCCCGGCCTATGTGACCCGAAGGGGACGGGCACCCACCGAGTGTCCCGCTGCTTCTTCCAGTTGCAGGGTCTCACGCACTGAGGTGATCCGAGCGTCTACAAGAGCCTTCTCGTGCGCAGCAGCAGACGCCTCAGACTTTTCCCCGCTATCAGGGGTGTCTGGGATCTCGCCGTCCGACAGCTAAAGGGGGGTCCCCGAAACGGAGGAGTCCCCCTCGGGGTCCAAGTCCTCCCCAGAAGGAGGGGCAAGGGATGCTTTTTGGCGTCCCTGCGGTTCAACAGCGACACTACCCGGGAGACAAACGTCTCCAGAACCGTGGACATGGCGCCAGTTGCCTGTCACGCATTAATGATCACCACCAGACACCGGTCACCCATCAGTAACCACCGCCAGCCACCCATCAGTGACCACCACCAGTCACCCATCAGTGACCTCCACCAGTCACCCTTCAGTGACCTCCACCAGTCACCCTTCAGTGACCTCCACCAGTCACCCATCAGTGACCTCCACCATTCACCCATCAGTGACCTCCACCATTCACCCATCAGTGACCTCCACCATTCACCCATCAGTGACCACCACCAGACACCCGTCACCCATCAGTGACCACCGCCAGTCACCCATCACCTATCCGTGACCACCGCCAGTCACCCATCACCTATCAGTGACGACCGCCAGTCACCCATCAGTGACCACCACCAGTCACCCATCACCCATCAGTGACCACCACCAGACACCCGTCACCCATCAGTGACCACCACCAGTCACCCATCACCCATCAGTGACCACCCCACAGACCACCACCAGTGACTACCCACTTACCACCTCCAGTGACTACCCACTTACCACCTCCAGTGACTACCCACTTACCACCTCCAGTGACTACCCACTGACCACCTCCAG
>BLSH010553235.1:307317-323214 GCA_018402905.1 Glandirana rugosa | reverse complement strand
GTAGTAGAATGTATTTTGGGGTGTCATTTTTGCCATGTACATGTTGGAAATATATAAATGGACAACTTTGTTTAACCACTTTCCAACCAGGCCAATTCTGACATTTCTCTCCTACATGTAATAATCATAGTTTTTTTGCTAGAAAATTACTTAGAACCCCCAAACATTATATATATATATATATATATTTTAGCAGAGATCTTAGGGAATAAAATGGTGGTCATTGCAACTTTTTATGTCACGCGGTATTTGCGCAGCAATTCTTCAAATGCGTTTTTTTTTGGAAAAAAAAAGTTTAATGAATTTAAAAAAAAAAAAACAGAACAGTAAAGTTAGCCCAATTTTTTTGTATATTGTGAAAGATAATGTTACGCCGAGTAAATAGATACCCAATATGTCACGCTTTAAAATTGCGCCCACTCAGGAAATGGCGCCAAACTTTGGTACTTAAAAATCTCCATAGGTGATGCGTTAAAAATTTTTTACTGGTTACATGTTTAGAGTTACATTGGAGGTCTTGGGCTATAATTATTGCTCTCGCTCTAACGCACGCGGCGATACCTCACATGTGTGATTTGAACAACGTTTACATATGCGGGCGCCACTAACGCGTGCATTCGCTTCTGTGCGCGAGCTCGCGGGGACGGGGGGGGCTTTACATTTTTTTTTTTTATTATTATTATTTATTTTACCTTTATTTTTTTATTTTTTACACTTTCTCTTTAAATTTTTTTTTTGATCACTTTTATTCCTATTACAAGGAATGTAAACATCCCCTGTAATAGGAATCTTGCGTGACAGGTCCTCTTTATGGGGAGATATGGGGTCAATAAGACCTCACACCTCCCCTCTAGGCTGGAAAGACCGAGATCTGAAAAAAAAAAAACGAGCGATCTCGGTCTTTTCCGCCGAGTAAACCGTCATTATTTACATCATGTGACCCGGACGTGACGTCATACGTCGCGCCCGGGCCTCCGAGGCGCATTGAGATGACTGGTGACCATCTGGTCATCAGTCATCACTACGCACAGCAACCGCTGGCGACGGATCTGTTCTCCGGGCCGCCGATGGCACGAACGGGAGAAGCACCGGAGGGCGGCGGGAGGGGGGGCGTCCCCTCCCGCTGCCGATAAGAACGATCAAGCGGCTGAACTGCCGCTATGATCTTTCTTATGGTGCAGGGAATCGCCGGCGGAAAAAAATGATACCTGAATGATGCTGGTAGGTGCCGGCATCATTCAGATATCCCCACTCAAAGACAAGGACGTCTTTAGACGTCCGGCGGTCGGGAAGTGGTTAAAAATAAAAGCAGTTTCATTTTTTTAGCACATTTTCCAAAAACTACTGGAAAAAAATGACATGTTCAAAAGACTCATTATGCCTCAGGTTATACGTTGGGGTGTTTGCTTTCCAAAATGGGGTCATTTTGTGGGCAATTCCATTGTCCTGGTGCTCCAGGGCCTTCAAAAATGTGATAGGTCGTCATGACATTAGATGTGTAATTTATGTCCCTAGAATACCTGATGGTGCTCCCTGCATGTTGAGCCTCTGTATGTGGCCAGGCTGTGAAAAAGTCTCAGACATGTGATATCGCCATACTCAGGAGGAGTAGCAGAATGTGTTTTGGGGTGTAATTTGTGGTATGCATATGCTGGGTGTGAGAAATAACCTGTTACAATGACAATTTTGTGGAAAAAAAAAAAAAAAGAAAAAAAAATCTTCATTTTGGAAAGAATTGTGGGAAAAAATTACAACTTCAAAAAATTCATGATGCCTCCAAATACCTTGGAATGTCTCATTTCCAAAAAGGGGTAATTTGGGGGGTATTTGTACTTTCCTGGCTTGTTTGGGTCTCAAGAAATGAGATAGGCCATCAGTATATCAGGTGTGATCAATTTTTAATGATTGCCACAATAGCTTGTAGACTCTATAACTTACACAAGGACCAAATATTATACACTTATTTGGGTTACTTTTACCAAAGATAGGTAGCAGTATAAATTTTGGCCAAATTTTACATAGAAAAATTATTAATTGGCAAAATTTTATGACAGAATAAAGAAAAAGGCATTTTTTCACATAATTTTCAATATTTTTTTTATTTATGGCACAAAAAATTAAAAAACCCCTAGCGATTAACTACTTCCCAACCGCCCTATAGACAAAAGACGTCCACAGGGCGGTTGCGTTATTCTGGGAGGACGTCTATGACCGCCGGGTCCCTGATCGCAATGAATGGCCGCTGTGAGCGACCTTTTACCACGTGACGGCGCGATAACATGTAAACAAGCTGGAGGAAGTGTCGGCTCTTCTCTCTCCTCTCCGCACCGGTCGGTAGAGTGTGAGAGGAGAGAGGGGGGAGAGAGGATGTGCTGCAGCGCTGTGGGCGATGTGTAATGCCCACAGCGCTGCTTAGTGACAGTGTGCACCCCCACCATCCATCCACCACCCACCCAGCCACCCTCACCCCATCCAAGCTCACCCAGCCACCCTCACCCCATCCAAGCTCACCCACCCATTCTCACCCCATCCATGCTCAGCCACCCATCCTCACCCATCCAGCCATCCTTACCCAGCCATGCTCACGCATAGCTTGTAGACTCTATAACCTTCACAAAGACCAAATAATGTACACTAATTTGTTTGTTTTTTTTACCAAAGATATGTAGTAGTATAAATTTTGGACAAAATGTATGAAGAAAAATTACTAATTTGCAATATTTTATAAACGAAACGAAGAACATTTCATTTTTTTTTTTTTACAAAATTTTCGGACTTTTTTAATTATAGCGCAAAAAATAAAAATCCCAGCGGTGATTAAATACCACCAAAAGAAAGCTCTATTTGTGTGAAAAAGGAGGACGCAAATTTCATATGGGTACAGTGCTGCATGACTGAGTAATTGTCATTCAAAGTGTGATAGCGCTCAAGGCTGAAAAATGGCCTGGACAGGAAGGGGGTTTAGTGCCCGGTACTAATGTGGTTAAACTGTAAAAGTTTGGTGATATCTGGTTCAACCTCATGGCTATAGATTTTACTGACATATGTGTTGTTGTTATATATGTAATTTAATAAACATTTTGATACTTTTACTGAATACTTGTGTAAGTGCCTTAAAAGTCCCACCACTAGGGGTTTTTCCTCGTTTTTTTTTTTTACAGTGCATGGTTGAGTGGGGAATGCCTATAATTGCGCTGTCATTAGACAGCACAGATGACAGGCAAAAGTAAAAGCCAATGAGAGTGACCCTGTATTTTTTTTCTTATTTATTACAGGAACTTATATAGTGCCGTCAATTTACACAGCGCTTTACATATATACTGGAAAATTCACATCAGCCTCTGCCCTCCTCAAGGAGCTTGCAGTCTAACTCAAATTCATACATACACATACTAGGGCCAATTTAGACAGGAGCCAATTAACCTAAAAGCATAGCATGTCTTTATAGTGTGGGAGGAAATCAGTGTACCATGAGGAAACCCATACAGGGAGAACATGCAAACTCAAGGCAGGTAGTGCTATGGTTGGGAGTCGAACCGATTATCCTAGTGCTATTAGACTGAAGTGCTAACCACTTAGCCGCTGTGCTGCCTCACAGTTATCACAAATTTCTATCCACAAAAAAAAAAGACAAAAAAATTACTATGAAATACATAAAAGACCGCGCTACCTCTTAATAATAGATATTGAAAATTAAACCTAAACGACACAGCTGCAAAATATAAAGTGTGAATTCTCCACTAGATGTCAATATTATTATACATATATTGCGCTCGTGTATGTATAAACGCCTTTGGGCAAATCCTACAACCCCTATACATATGCGTCTTGTGCACAGAAAAGGATAATAAGGCAATAACTGAAAAAAACAAGAATATATATATATGTGTGTGTATATAGTAATGTATATAGTAATCAATAGTCCAAAAAATGCAATCCACTGTGATGATGCCAGTGCAATAAAGAAGTGTAGATTCTATCGATAGTGTCTTGAACAGTAATTCACCACACAACCAATCATGTGAAAAAATCCTCCACCAATCAAGATGTGCCCTTACCAGAGCCCCTGGACCCCCTATTGGGGGGGGTGTCAGGGAACGCTTGTGTGGATACCAGGCTTCCACTCAGCCACAAGGGTTGACGTCCTCAGCGCCGCCTCCCGGATATACCACCAATACGTTATGCTCGATAAAGAGGAGAGGGCCAGAAGAGTGTGATAACGTTTAAAATCAGATTTTTAATAAAAAGTATTGCACTTACAAGAATCCAAAGTAAATAGCGCAGACACAAATACATCCATCCACATGTAAAGGCAGCAGTGACTTGGAGACAGCACTTCCGCCCTATCGATTTCGTCACAAACGGACTTCTTCCGGGGGCTTCCGAAGGCTGTCTGTTCTCACCGTATTAAATAGTAACATCCCAGTTTTCCTAGGCCAATCATCCATACCAAGCCTCATTTGGGATCCTGCGCGTGCAACTATTGATTACTATATAGATATATATATATTTTCTTGTTTTTTTCAAAAAGTGTTTTTTTTTTTTGTTGCCTTATCATCCTTTTCTGTGCACAAGACGCATAGGATTTGCCCAAGGGTATTTATACATACACGAGTGCAATATATGTATAATAATATTGACATCTAGTGGAGAATTCACACTTTATATTTTGCAGCTGTGTCGTTTAGGTTTAATTTTCAATATCTTTTATTAAGGGGTAGCACGGTCTTTTATGCATTTTATTTGTTCACTTGTTGGATTCACGTGGACTGCAGCTCCCATTCTTTTATTCACCTAGAGATTCTGTATATTCGAACACTTCAATATTTTCGTTTACATATGATGGATGTGTTTGACTATTGAGCTACACGGAAACTCAACACAGAGTGAACATTTGTCGTCTCCAATGGAGAGGACAATGACATTAGTGGTCTGTTTACTAGACTTAAGAATTTAATGTTTTCGGAATTACATGCGCAATGGGATATTGCTCATTTTGAGCAATATTGAGCAGACAGTATGGTCCCCAGGAGCCTCCGATGGGAAATCAGGCCCCAGAAGGGAGATATGGACCTGGAAGAGTGGTTTAAATATTTTGATGAGGCGGGATTAGGTTTTTTAAAATTCTTAAATAATAGGAAAATGCAAAAATTACCCATTATAGACGCTCAGATAAAAGATTAGGGAGATATTATTACCATTTAAGGAAAGTGAGGAATACAAGGAGAGATCCCTTTTTTTAACAAAGGCCTTAGAGAAGGAGGAAAAGGAGCAAAAGATAAAAAAAGAGAAAGAAATACAATAGGGACATAGGAGATTATAAATCCAGTATAGTATTCAAATGGCAGAATAAATTTCTATTCGAACAGAAAAAAACAAGTGAACAGGGTCTAGTACGTCAGGGTCAAGGCCCACTGGCATCAGTACAAACTGACCTTGAGGCAGAAGATGTCCCCGATTCACATGGGGGGGGGACTAATTGGATCTTACCTAGAAGAGGAGGGGAGAGGCCCCCATATGAGACCAGGGAAAAAGATGGATGGCGTTATAATGTCCCCACAATCGATTTGGCCCTTTAAGAAGGGAGTCCTATGGCTCTCCAAGGCATCCTAGGGATGGATATAACCTCCGTAAAGATATCAACAGGGACTTTAGATCGGGAAATGGCGGTTCCCGTCCTTCTCACCATAGAGTGAGCATGAGTACCCGTATTTTCCAAGGCCCCCAAAAGGGGGATCGTAATAAAGATCAGAAATACCATAGACATCCATATGGAAAATCTGAAATAAGAAGGGTGGATGACAGAGGAAGGCACCCTTTTATGCCAAACAGGGGTCGGTTTCCTCCACACCACCTAAGAGGGGAAACCCATTATTCAAACCATCAGGATTCCCGCCATGAGTACTTTAACTGTGGGGGTTTTCCAAGACAGCAACAGGGATACAGGGAAGTAGGAGAACCAAGAGGGGCACCAGAGGAGGAAGGAGAACACAGAAACAAAAGGAAAAGAGAATGGTAGGGGGTGGTTTATATAATCTAAGCTCACAGGCCCTGACAGATGATGAAAAAAGTTTACTCGATAAAGGTTTGAAGTTCGCTCCGCCAAAAGGTCTGAATAAGTGTCAGACCTTTATGGACGTACATAAGTTCATAAGGAAAGTTCATATTAAAAGACACTTTCTCTCTAATCCAATTGTGAATCAAACGAATAGACCTATGGAAATACGGTTTTCTAATTTATCAAATGCCTCACTCTTTAACCCCCCAGGTGGTTTAACTTCCTCTGTACGGGTGTTTAAAGAGGTGGTACTGAGAGATTTAGATAAATTACAAACCAAGAAGAATATTGGAAAAAGGACTGCAGGACCTGTGTCAAAGAAAGGACCTGGTCATAAGACCTGCGGACAAAGGGGGGGAGGTGTTATCCTTGATAAAGAGGCATATTTAAAAGAAATGAATAATATCTTGAATGATAGAGAGACTTATGTACCACTTATGAGGAATCTGGTCTGCCAGTATAAAAAGTAATTATAAAGAATGGTATCTAGAGCCCTGAAACAGGGGGTCATACATAAAAAGGTGGCAGCTTTCCTTGTTCCTGCGGCCCCCAGAACCCCTATTATCTACTACTTGCCAAAGGTTCATAAGAACCCTACTTTCCCCCCTGACGCCCGATAGTCAGTGGGATTCACTCTGTAACGTCCTGGGTGGGCAAGTATATCGATTATTTTTTGCAACCTCTGGTAGTTCAAATGCCTTCGTATATCAAGGACAGTATGGAAGTTATTAATTTGGTGGAAAACTGCCCTGTGGGAGATGGATGGTGGCTCGCCACCGGGAATGTGAAGTCTCTATATACTATTATCCCCCACAACTTGGGGTTCCAAGCAGTACAGCACTATCTGGATAGGGACAGTGAGCTGGTACCTACCCAGAGGGAATTTATACTGGAATTACTTGAATTTGATGCCTCCCATAACTATTTTTGGTTTGGGGGCAGCTATTTTTTACAAATTCAGGGGGGTGGCTATGGGGGCCAAGTATGCCCCCAGCCTAGCCAACTTGTTTATGGCTAGGTGGGAGGACGACGTCATTGGTTCCCAGAGGAGGCCTGAGTTGGCTTTCTGGGTTCGTTATATCGATGAGGTCCTCCTCCTGTGGAAAGGCGATCAGGTGTCCTTATTGGAATTTGTGAGGTCCCTTAATCAGAATGATTGGGGCATTGAGTTAAATTTTGAGATCAGTCAAACTATGGTTCATTTTCTGGATTTAACCATCAAAATAGAAGAAGGTAGGATGTCAACATCTACCTACTTTAAACCTAGAGATAGGAACTCCTTCATATCCAGGGACAGTTGCCACCACAAGCACTGGCTCCGTATTAGGAGGAACTGTACAAATCTCACAGACTTTGATGCACAGGCTGAGGTACTGGTTGAGAGATTTGCTGAGAAGGGATATGAGAGGACCCACTTGCAAAATACGGTACGATTGGTTACAGACAGAAACACTCTACTCACCAGAAGGAATCGCCCACCCGACCCCCAGATCGAGCGTAAACGTAATTTTGCGTTCATTACGACCTTTTCCACCCAACACAGGGCAATCCAACAAATCTTTCGTAGACACTGGCATATCTTACAGATATCGCCCCCTGATTACTTATAGAGGGGTACCAACAACAACATTGATCCTCCTCCTGGTACACCTCAATTTCAAAGGATTCTTTAAGTGCGGCCAATGTCAGGCCTGTAGTATCAATAGTTGCCGTGGGAGGAAAATCATGGACTTTTCCTCTACCGCCACCACTAGGGACTTTGTCATCGAGTCTTTCATCACCTGCCGAACCACATATGTAGTCTACCTGCTGCAGTGCCTATGTGGCCTGCAATATGTGGGCAGGACTACAAGAGCACCTAATATTCGGAAGGGATATAAAAATCATAGTGTGTCCAGACACTATGATAGGGTGCACACGAGGGATCACGCGGGTACACTATTTATAGGAATTGACTGCTTTTCATTCCATTGGAGAGGCAGCTTGAAAGTTATCCAGGTTGGAATCCAAGTGGATTTTTCTCCTTAAAAGCCACTCACCCTTTGGTCTTAACATCGATCTGGATGTAAATTGTTTTATTGACAATTCCTGATTTACAAACATTGATCATGTAGCCCTCTCCCTTTAAGTTTCAAAAGAAAAATCTTTTCAGTTTTGTGTGTGAAATACTCACCTGTTTTATATGTTCCGCCACAGTTAATTTTTATATTTTTTATATTTATGTTCTAATTTTAGTTTTATTAAAAAAAAATTCATTTTAAACACATTTTTATAATTAGGTAGACCTTGGTATTTTGAGGGCCCTGTTGTTTCTAATGTCAATAAGATGTTGTAACATTACAGCACTAAGATCGTTCATGCCATTTCCTCACTTTTCGGGGTTACAGAGTTCTTCCTGTTGCTTATAATTTATAACAGACCATTTGATTGATGACCGCGGTGAGGCACACTTCCTGTTGCCTTGAGAATGCATACAGTGAATTAGGTTTGTTGCTGCGAACGTCTGGCCGCAAGCATGTGGCTGCGCGCATACGGGTGTATGAGCTGGTGTGATCCGGAGCGAGGCCTGGTTTGAACCTGGCTTCATAACACAAGCATGGGCCATTTGATTGGCAGCCGGGATGGAACGCATTTCCTGTTACATTTGGAGTGTAAACATGGAAAGCTCTGATGCCGCATACGTCAGGCCGGACGGGCGGGACTACGCGTGATCCGTTGCGCGCACGCGAGGGATTCCAAATGAGGCTTGGTATGGACGACTAGGGATGGGCACAATAATTGGCCTAGGAGCACTAGGATGTTACTATTTAATGTAGTGATCACAGACAGCCTTCATGCCCCGGAAGAAGTCAGTTTGTGACAAAATCGATAGGGCGGAAGTGCTGTTTACATGTGGATGGATGTATTTGTGTCTGCGCTATTTACATTGGATTCTTGTAAGTGCAATACTTTTTATTAAAAATCTGATTTTAAACGTTATCACACTATAAGGGGTCCAGGGGCTCTGGTAAGGGCACATCTTGACTGGTGGAGGATTTTTTCACATGATTGGTGGTGTGGTGGATTACTGTTCAAGACACTATCTATTGATAGAATCTACACTTTATTGCACTGGCATCATCCCAGTGGATTTAATTTTTTGGACTATTGATTACTATATACATATATATATATATATATATATATATATATATATATATATATATATATTCTTGTTTTTTTCAGTTGTTGCCTTATCATCCTTTCTGTGCACAAGATGCATATGTATAGGGGTTATAGGATTTGCCTAAGGGCATTTATACATACACGAGCGCAATATATGTATAATAATATAAAATTACTATGACTGAGGTCAGCAACCTGTCGACGGTGGGCTACCAGTCGACGGCGGGCAGGTGACTGGTAGGTCAAGATCTCTCCCAGCCTTGCCGACCCGCTACTGCTAGAGCTGTGCAGCAAAGCGGTGAGCTGCTAGGAACCTGTGAAAAGCCGCCTTTTACTTTCATGCGGCTTCGAGCTGTAGGGCGAGGAAAGCCTTTGTTACCTATGATAGCAGGCGAGTCAGGCTGCAGGGCAGGGAAAGCCTCTGCCGCCTATGAGGGCGGGCAGGTTCAGGCTCCTATCTGAAGGTACCCGAGCGAATACCCAGAGTGTATTGTGCTGATCCCCTCCTCTTCAGACCATCCAAAACGCTTATGGGTGACATCATATGGGATGGATGAGAGAGGAGGGCTGGCAGTGGTCAGCACTAGAACAGTTAGATCACCCACAGTAGCTTGCACCGCTCTGTATGAGGTAACAACTTTTGTGCCTTCCAGAGCCCCCAGTAGTGTGCCCCCTGACCCCCCCTGTATTATGCTCTCCAAACCTTCCCGTACCAGGCCATCCTGAACCCCCTGTACCATGCCTTCTTGAGCCCCCCTTCCTGCTCACCTACATCCACTTTCCCTGTACCCTGCACTACCTACTACTAACCTCTGTACACTGCCCTACTTACTACTGACCACTGTACACTGCCCTACCTACTACTGAATTCTGTACACTGCCCTACTTACTACTGAACTCTGTACACTGCCCTACCTACTACTGAACTCTGTACACTGCCCTACCTACTACTGAACTCTGTACACTGGCCTGCCTACTACTTACACTGGTCAGAACTCAGAACAAAAAGCCAGGTCTGAATTTAATCAAGGAAGTCAGCTAGCAGTACCAGATGTTCTGCCTTCATGGTGGACTTCGCAGGGCCATCTTAATAGCATCATGGACCCCTGGGCAAAGTAATGCTCTGGGGCCCTTACTAGCCTGCCACAATGTATGCACCTACTCTCAAGAATTAAAGTATGAATAGTTGATAGAAATAAACATATATTTATTAGTACTTTCAATAAAACTGAGTTTAAGCCTCATACACACGGGCGTTTTTTACCGACGCATTTTTTAGCATTTTTTGCAGCTCTCAATGGCCCCATTCAAAAGCTGACGTTTTTAAACTGTAGATGGTGTCACCGTTCTGTAAATCCAACGCAGGACCCGTGCGTTCCGAGGCTGTAGCTTTATGTTGTTTTTGACGATGAGCCGGCAAAACGCTAGCTAACGCGCATTGACGCTATAGCGATGTTAACCGGCGTTTTTAGCGCCGGCGTTTTCAGTTTCAGAAATATTAGAGGAATTTTTTTTTTTTTTTAACAAAACGCGACGTAGCGCTGACGCTCAACGCGCATTAACGCTAATGCAAAACACAGACGAAATTGCACTTTTCACGCTGATTTTTGCCCGACATCGGTCCTGACGTTTTGCTATTACGCCCGTGTGTATGAGGCCTAAACAATAAGAAAATATGCCATAAACCAAAGACTAATATCAGAACAAGGGCACAATACTGGGGGAAGCAAAAGGACACAGTATGGGGGGGGGGGGGGTCAGGAGAGCACAATACTGGGTTTAGGAGGGCACAGTACAGGTTCCAGGACACAGCCATCCTTGGACAGTTTAGTAAAAAGGGTGAGTGCACTGGGACAGTTGGCAAGTATGTCACTATGCAAGATTATCATGGGGCCCCCATGCACCTGGGGCCCCTGGGCAGTGCCCAGGGGCGCCCACTCATTAAGATGGCCCTGGGATTCCGGCATCAGATTTGAGGGGGTTATCAATTACTCCCCAGACATGAAAAAATTGTGAATGAAAGTATATGCCAAGTTTCTGGCTGAAGCTAACTTTTAATGTAGGTACATTTATATTTTTAAAGTGATACTAGTTTTATTATATATTCTAAGTTTTCTCCATGCTGTCATTGTCCTTACTTTTCATTGGGGGCTTGCTAGTTAAGGTCTTAAAAAAAAAATTTTAAAAAAAAGGGCGCCACACCCCATGGACCTTTGATCACTTTCTTGTTGTCCAGATAGCTCTCCACTTCTCAAAGGTTGCCTACCCCTGGTCCAAGACAAATATTTTAGGTAACTCTCAAAAGTGCCTCAGGCCCCTTTCACACTTTTGTGACCTGAAAGCCGTGCAATTTTGATGCGACTAAGCAATGTCTGTGTAATCTTGAGGTTTATGGGCCTCAAATTGCATCAAAGTCAGACCAAAGTAGTGCACTTTGAAGTCGCACAGTACTCATTCGAAATCATGGGTTACGACTTGTCATGTGACTTTGCAGTCCCAAGTCGCAGGACAAGTCGCACAAGTGTGAAAGGGGCCTCAGGCTTTTCCACAGTATAGTATATTTACAAAACAAGGTTTTGAAAAATATCAACAATTTTTTTCATTGGTTTTCAACAAGATGTCGATGTCTTTCTCTGCATGCATTTCTATTCAATCATTTAAAATGCAATAAACCCAAAACCAAACAAACAATCATTATATTAGAGCTTACCATTTCTAAGATGTGATGGCTGCATTGACATTTGGCTTGCTTTCTTCTACTTTTATTTTGTGTTCCAGCCAGCAAGTGTTTTTTTTTTTTTTTTTTTTTTAACGAAATCACAAGCTCTCCAGCAGAATGTATCAGTTACAGAGATGAGACAAACCATTTAACAATGGCAGGGGTGCTTACAGGGATCAGCTTTTATGTAAAATCTTTATCCTAAAAGTAAAGAAACTGTTTACTGTAACTTCTTTAGTGTTAGCTGGAGTTTGGATTCAACTTGTGGTGTTTAAATCTGTTAGTAAACCTAACACTTCACTCCCCAAAACTGACAATGCTGCTGTTCAAAGGCCCCCCACTGCGCATTCATCCAGAGTGGGGGCACTCTAATACAGGTGGTGTGTTACTGGCAAGGTCATCAGGTGACAATAGAGGGGGAAAAAAGCTCAAGAAAAGAAAACTGATGCAGTCGTCAAATCTAACGAATAGTAAGCTGCAATATATTAAATTTTTGGTTTTGGGTTTAATACCACTTAAAAGGCTATGGTCAATAGCAGTGGCACAGATCAACTTTCTGAAAGCACATCAAAACGCAGGGCATAATAGAAATCAATGAAAACCACGAAAAGAGCAACAGGCAATATAAAGGCACCCTTATAGTTCACATTTAGGGCTTGTTTACACCACAATCCTTGTGTTCAGTGTGGTTCTGCAGGCATATTTAAATGTGCTTGGGGTGTGGTTTTTTTTATTTATTTTATATAATTTTTTTTTACAGCATGCTCTTATACAACCCCACATCATGCTGTCTGGGGTTATGTGATATGACAGCCAGTAAGAACAATGTAATAGACATTCTCTGTTCGTACACAACTTACCATTGCCTTCATTCAGAGTAACAGAGGCCCCAGTGACATCATCGAAAAGGTCATATGGAGTAATGTAATACTTCAAATTCATAACGTGACCTTGAACATGAAAAAGAACAATATGGTAGCATGTTTATTATAGACAGCCCCCTTGTGCAATATTAATGTTAACAGTCCTAACAAAAAAAGAAGACATTTCTTGCTGTTACAGTAAATATTACCTCCACTTCTAGGAGTCAAGTAGCCTACGGTGCCCTGTAGTATTTTTTCCAATACACTGGCATTGGTGAGCTGCCTGAAAAATAGCCACATGCCCAAAATCATCAGTTTTCCATTAATAAACCTTGTTTAAAATAAGATTTCAAGCCCAGGCTGGAGAACACAATGCTTACCAATACATTGCTGCCATTTTTGTGAGGTCCATCTCCAATGACTGAAGTGCCAAAAACATTTTCCTGAAAAGAAAACGTCAGTAACTAAGACAGGAACACACAATATAAACACCACCTACTGCTCAGCAGTCACTCACTTGTCCCCAGGCATCTTGTACAGGTTCACTAGGCTCTTAAGGTACTGAGAGAAGTCCTCAAAATTCTTCTCCCTAGAGAACAATAAGCGGATAATTAAACACAAGCTTTGAACACTTGTTTAAAAGAGAATTTTAATAGAGTGGCTTTGTTTAAGTCAAAGAATGGGGTGGGGGGCAGGTTACATATGCATTGTCAGAACAACAGCTGTACACAATGACCGAAAGTCGGCCAGTTCTTGCTGAACCAACCAATACCGGTATTCGGCCCGTGTGTACCTAACCAAATTGTTAATGGTACACTAATATAAAAGGCAACCAACCTTAATTGTTGTACAAGCTCTGGACTACTCTGAAAAGATAAAAGGAAACAAATTGTAAAATTGTTAAATCACAGCTAAATAAATACCAGTACAAGGCTTTTAAAAACGGTGATCCAGTTTATACTACAACCCCAATTCCAAAAAAGTTGGGACACTTTGTAAAATCTACATAAAATCAGAATGCAATGATCTGCAAATCTCAAACATACTGTATATTTTATTCACAATAGAAAATAGAAAACATAGTAAATGTTTTAACTGAGAAAATGTACCATTTTAAGAAAAAAAATAAGGTAATTTTGAAATTGCTGGCAGCAACACATCTCAAAAAAAGTTAGGATAGGGCAACAAAGATCTGGCAAAGTGTTATTAACAAGGAAGAGCTGGAAGAACATTTTGCAGCGGATCAGGTTAACTGGCAACAGTTCAGTAATATGACTAAGAATAAAAAGCTCCTTACAGAGTCAATGTCTCAGAAGTAAAGATGGGCAGAGGTTCACCAATCTGTGACAGCTAAGTCAAAAATACCCAATTGTACAGTACAGGACTTTGGTTCTACTGACTACTTTACCTCTCCGGATGTAAAGTTTGCATACCTTGGCAGAAAGTCTTTTATTTAACCCCTTCCTTACCGGGCACTTAAACCCCCCTCCTGCCCAGACCAATTTTTGGCTTTCAGCGCTGTCGCATTTTGAATGACAATTGCGCGGTCGTGCGACGTTGTACCCAAATAAAATTTGCGTCCTTTTTTTCCCACAAATAGAGCTTTCTTTTGGTGGTATTTGATCCCCTCTGCGTCATTTCTGATCGCCGCTATAAACAAAAAATGAGCGACAATTTTGCAAAAAAGAACAATATTTTTTACTTTTTGCTAAAATACAAATCCATTAAAAAAACGATTCATCAGTTTTGGCCGATATATATTCTTCTACATATTTTTGGTAAAAAAAAAAAATCGCAATCGGCGTATATTGATTGGTTTGCGCAAAAGTTATCGCGTCTACAAACTGGGAATTGATTTCTGGCGTTTTTATTATTTTTTTTTTTTTTACTAGTAATGGCGGCGATCTGCGATTTTTATTGGGACTGCGATATTGGGGCGGACATGTCGGACATTTTTTACACATTTTTGGGACCAATGACATTTATACAGCGATCAGAAATTTAAATGTCCACTGATTACTGTATAAATGTCATTGGCAGTGAAGGGGTTAACCTGCAGGGGGCAGTGAAGGGGTTAAATATGTTCCCTGGCTGTGTTCTAACTGTGGGGGGGCAGGGCTGGCCGGGAAATAACAGATCTAACTGATCCCAGTGAAAGGGATCAGTAGATCTGCTATGTCCCCTGTCACAGAACGGGGAACCGCCGTGTTTACAACGGCGGTTCCCCGTTCTGAGGCTCCTAAAAGTGATCGGCGGGTCTCGGGCGGACTCGACCCACGGGCACGCTCGCGCAGCTTGCGGCGCGCGGGGGCGCGCTGGAGCATGCGCAGTGGAGGACGTCCATGGACGTCCTCCCGGCATTTCAGATCCGCGCTGGAGCCGTATTTTGGCAATAGCGCGGATCTGAAGTGGTTAAGGATAATGATGTGAAGCCATTTATTATCACGTAGTTGTTAGGCTCCTTTTTAAATCTTAATGATTACCAAAATGACCCAAATGGAACCGACCAAACACTTACATAATACATTTTTAATGATATGGGTCTCAGATTACATGAGCTGATCCTTAAAAGGAAAAGACTCAAAATGAAAAAAATAGAAACAAAAATACGAGACCTCCAACAGGAGATTGATCCCATTAAACGGTTCTTATCCGCCTCAACAAAAATGTAAGATATATTAGGGAGACCATGAAGAATTAAAAGAAAAAAACGTATAGAAACAGGTGAAAAAGTTCAAAGTAGAAATAGAATAATAATTTTAGTCAGTGAACAACACACAGGGATTACCCTAGTTAGAGGACAACCTCCAGAGCATAAAAACAAAGATAAAAAAAGTAAAACTCAGAAAAGGAAAATTCCTAGTCGAGTACATTAGACTCTGGGTATAGTAATTTTTACATAATACATTCACAAACCAGCCAAGGTAAACCCAGTAAAACCATTAGTAATTCTAAATTTTTCCTCGGATTGTTGATGCACTATTATTTACCGAAGTGTAGTAATAGGAATTGGTGAAGTCTAGGCGCGATAACGGTTTTATGCCGAGGTCGCGCCTAGACTTTACGGCCCTCCTGCAGGTACCTGCAGGAGG
>BLSH010553235.1:277716-287960 GCA_018402905.1 Glandirana rugosa | reverse complement strand
GCTGGACCGGTTGTACTCGCCCCGGGCCACCCGCACGGAACGGGTAAGATGCGGCGGGTCCCTGTGTTGGGGCCGGCTTCGCATCATGTTGGCCAGGTCGGGGAAAGTACAGAGCACAAAGACCCTCGATGCCCCGACCGGCTTCTTGATAGCAGATCATCTTGATTGCAGAAAAAAGAAAAAAGAAAATAAAAAAGAAAAAATGGTCACAATAGGACCGCAGTTCCCATAGGGAAGCCAGGTCAACTCCTTGCAAACTAGGCATTGAAACTGGAGAGTCCTCTGTGAGGGGGGGTTTTAATGTAGGAAAGGAGGACGGCCCCCAGGGGAGGGGCCAGCTGAATTCTTTCCCTGCCTAGTTAACTCCTGGTAAGACGAACATAAAACCCACAAAGTCAAGAAGAGCTGCGTCTGTCAGTGAACGTAGGAGAAACAGACATTTCAGAGAGCATGGGAAGCAGGTCCAAAGCTGCATCACACAGGTATCGTACCCCCTCCATCAGGTGCTCTGCTCGCTGATGCCTCAGGAGAGTTAAATGATTTCTCCCCATGGGGGAATCGAACCCTAGTCTCCCGCGTGCCAGGCAAGGATACTCACCACCATACTAAAGAGGTGTTCCTCGCAGCTCAACTCGCAGTGGAACTCAGTCGCACGCTCTGTAAGGGATTGCACAGCCATAGCTGACGCCAGAGCCGGTCTCATGGCGGACCCCGCCAGCAAGAACAGTGCCTTGGACACCACCCCCGTCCATCTATCAGCCGGATCCTAAAAGGAGAAGACCCCTCCAAGGGGATGGAGGTGGCCTTATTCAGGCAAGCCACCGGAGTGTCCACTGCGGGGGATGCCCACTTCTTCACAAAGCTATCCTCAAAAGGGTAGCGTACAGCTAAACGCTTTTGGCAGGGCGAAGGAATTCTACGGACGCTGCCATTCCTTATATACCAGCTGGTCAAAAAAAAAAAACTGATCATAAGGGCAAGCCCTAGGAGACCTAGGTGGATTAAAAGACCCACAAACGTATGCGGGCTCCTGCGACTCCCCAGCTTGGTCCCGTCGCAAGGATGAAAGTGGAGGGTGGACGTTAGTTTTGTTTTTTTTTTTTAATTTTAGGGGACCCCTAGCCCGGTCCGGCACCTCCCAGGGAAAAAAATCCCCAATACCGCCCTTAACTGGTCCAGGGATACCAGTGTCCCCAGCGCAGGTTGCGCTTCCACTGGCCCCAACTTGGAAGGACCTGCCATCACGCCACCGGACCCTGACAAACAGAAAAAAACTCTGGCACCCCCACAATGTGACCACCCCGCTGCCCCACAGAACACCCAGGGAAGGCCCAGAAGGACTGCACCCACCGCTACCAGCACCCCAGGGAGAACACAGCTATACTTGCTGTTTGATGCCTCAAGCGCTGCTTCCCAGTAGTAATCCATATGACCGCCAGTCAGAGGGTCCTGCCTGTGCCATCCGTCCAGTGAAAGAGGAAGTGTCACCAGAGAAAGCTTTTTCTCCTTCCAGGCATATCCCAAAATGGCCACCGGGCGGACACAAAAGGCCCAAGCCTGAATTATACAGGGCGCGACTACGGCAAAATGGCTGGCGGTCGACACTAGAGGCCTAAATCCATGCGGCTACAAAAAAATGGCAGCGATCCGCCGCAAAATGGCGGTGGATCGCCGCATGGCGATTCTAAACGGTGCAGGGTGATAGGAGGGGGGTAAAGACACCCAGGGGAGGCCTGAGCCCCAAAATAGACCCTCCACCGGCCAGCTATCCGCAAAATTGTTGCCCAGTTGCCCCCCTCCGCGCCCCTGGGGGGAGAGGGGGTCACTCACCAGTCCGACCGGCGTAGCGGGTAGCCACCCAGTTGCAGACCTTCCTCTCAACTGCAGAGAGGGATGCTGCGGGCCAAGGCCTCTGGACAGGAACGAGTCCGGTCACTGGGCGCAAGTGGGGATCATCCACTGGCCGCCCGCACAGAACAGGCACGATGCAGCGGACCCCGCCAAGGCTAAGGTTAGCTCGCATCCGTCGGCCGTGCTGGGGAAAGTTCAGGATTTCTAAATATCCTCTATGCCCCAGCCGGCTTCTTGATAGCAGTCTTCATCAGATAGCTTGAGAAAAATAAAAAAGCGGTAGCAAAAAAGGTGAACCGCAGGTCCCATAAGGGAGCCAGGTCCAACTCCTTGCACTAGACAAATAAAACTGATATGCTATACACAGCAGGGGGATTATATGCTGAAGTGAGGACGGCCCCCTGGGAGGGGCCAACCTATCCTTTTGCTTTTTTGCCTAGTCAACTCCTAGTAGGATGAGCATTAACTCCACTTGTCTATGAAGGGCTGCGTCTGTCAGTGAACGTAAGAGAAAACTTATTTTAACTTGTAAACACTGAATCTCAAAGAGGCTTGATCCTTAAGTGGTTAAAATAACAAACATGTCAAATTTACCTTCTCTGAAGTGGTTTTGCACAGAGCAGCCTGGATCCTCCTCTTCTGCTCTCCTGGCCCCTCCCTCCTCAGAGTGCCCCCTCAGCCAGCGGCTTGCTACAGAGGGCACCTGAGCCGAGTCAGAGCTCCGTGCATCCATTCAGAGACGGAGCCCCCGACCTGGCAACGCCCTCTCTACCCCGATTGGCTGACAGACTGATTGACAGCCGCGGGAGCCAATGGCGCTGCTGCTGTGTCTCAGTCAATCAGGAGGAGTGTCCTGGATGGCTAAGGGGATTGTTAACATCGCTGGAGAGAGAAGGGGTTCAGGGTAAGTATTAGGGGGGGTGCTTGGGGGGGGGGGGGGGCTGCTACACACAGGTGGTTTAACTTAATGCATAGAATGCCTTTACAACCCCTTTAAGCATAGGCCCTGGGAACAGAGAGGTGGTAAATAAAACAGCAAGCCCAAGGGAATTAGGTTCTGATATCAAAGAGCAGTTTGAAAAATCTTATGGCAGTAGCTGGCATAAGCAGAGTGCTAAACATCCACACGAGTAGAAATTTGCAAACATGTTGGGGACCAGATGGCAGCTTTGCTAATCTGAGAAACAGACACCCAATAATGAAAAGTTGAGGTATCGACCGAAAAAGAGTAAAGAAAGAAACCCTTGTCCTTCAAGGCATAGGCCTTACAGATAATCTGCCTCATCTATCTAGAAATAGTGGAGAGAGATGCAGGATACCCTCATGAGAGCCCACCGGCATCACAAAAAAAGCAGCGGCCTTGAAGTAAACCCACTCTGCTCTCACTATATCTAAACAGTGAAGCGAAAACTCTTCAGGATTCTACAGAGCCAGACAAAAAGAAGGGAGGATGAGATCCTTATTCAGGTGAAAAGAAGAGACCACCTTGGAAAGAACGAAAGACCTTGATCATAAACCCCCTTGTCCTTAGAGAGCAAATGGAAAGGCTCTTTACAAAACAAAGTCGCCAGTGCCGAGACATGCTTTGCCAAAGTGACTGCCATGAGAAAGGTAACCTTATGAGTAAGATAAGAAGAGGATTTTGCAAATAGGTTTAAAGTGAGGCAAAACCTGATTAAGATCCTATTGTAAGTAACACCATGGGAGCTATGTGAGCTACCCCTTGGACAAAGGTCTGCACCAGTGTATGAGTGGCCAGGTCTCTGCATGAGAAAAGTCAAGGTGAAAACTTGAACCTTAAAAAAAGATGTATAGAATAAGTAAAAAAAAACAAAACTTTTATACTTACCCCCATGCTGCAGCATTAGTGACGAGATGCAGCGGTCCCATGCCGGCTCCAAGATCATAGGACTGCTGATCACTCAGTTCATGGTCTGCTCTGAGCACAGAGTGGTCAAGGTCCGTTAAACCTCTATGCACTGCTCTTTCAATGCTCAATGGAAAGCCTGGCTGAGCAGGATATGGGAGTGGCTGGCTCCAGCTCTCAGCCACATGCTGAAAGGTAGAGCCAGCGGTCAGTAAGGCAGCCAGATGATTCCGGACAACATTGTTGGGATCCTTCTAAAGCAGTAGTTCTAAACTACTGTCCTCAGGACCCACCAACGGGCCAGATTTTATGTATTACCTTGGGGAGTTGAAGACTAGAATACTACAATCACTGAGCAGCAACTTATATCACCTGTGATGTATTTCAGTTATCTTTCAAACCTGGCCTGTTAGTGGGTCCTGTGGACAGGAGTTAAGAACCACTGTTCTAGAACCTGGCTCAGTCATGCTATGTTAGCTGATAGCAGGCGAAAGCTCCCCACCCAGAGTCCCCCAATGGTGATGGGTGTCCTGGAAATCTTCAGATGAAGAGACCACTCCCCTATATCCAGGTGCTAAGGGCTGTCTGGATAAGGCTGGTGTGAAGGAGGCGAGGGTGGAATAGAACACATGTGGCGAGCAGGTGTACACACAAGGCTTTTATTGAAAGACAGGTGGTAGGCACACAGCAGGGATAGTAGAATTCTGGCAGACAAAGGGTTAAAACCGTACACAAGCTGGGCACCCAGCAGGGCTAGCGGAGTTCTGGCGGGCAAAGGGTTAAATCTGTACACAGGCTGGGCACACAACAGGGCAAGCAAAGTTCTGGCGGGCAAAGGGTTAAATCCATACACAGGCTGGGCACACAGCAGGGATAGCAGGATTCTAACAGGATTCTGGCAGGATCACAGGATCAGGGGTAATGTCCGTAACAAAGGGCTCTATGAGTTAAATCCTCAGCAAGGGGCACTGCAAGGGTTAAGGGAGCTCACCAGACAACAGTGACCTCAGCAAAGGAAGGGCAGAGAATAAAGTCCCTGTATTCATAAAGCCACAGAGACAATGCACAAGTCCCAGCAGTGCAGAAAGCAAAGCACAGCCCACACAGAACTATCTGCCTCCACAGTTCCATGCATCTTCTAGTCTCCTAGAGAGACCTGCAGCCATCAGCTACTCCGTCCATCACTGAAGAGGCTCTCAACAGTCGCACACTTTCTGGCAACATAGGGAAATTAAATTATACTTTGCATTCAACACCCAGTGCCAGCACGTTTGGTTCTCTGCATTCACACATGAGCGTAGCGTCCAAACGATTTTATGCGCGATTTTGGCGCTTTTTTAATGAGTGACTGCTTATTTTTATACAGCGTTTTTAGCTTGGGCATTTTTTTTATTAGCCAATACAGGAAACTATTATCTGTTGCATCATTTGTTGCTAGGTATTTCAGCTTTTTTAGCTTTTCCATTAGCTTTCATTTCTTTATTATTATTATTATTATTATTAATTATTATTTTTTTCGTTACGGTTAGGGGTTAGAGTTAAGGTTAGGATTAGGAGTTAGGGTTATTTATTTCTTGTTATTGTGTTAATACAACTACTGCTACTAAGACTGCTACTAATATTATTAAATGAATACATAAATGTAAAATAAATACACAAATAAATAAATTCAATAAATTAATACGAAGCAAAATTAAATAATCACCCCTAACCATTAAAAAAAATATAAAGTAAAATAATAATAAATCAAATCGCTAAAAACCCTAACCCGAACACAAAATAAATTATTATTTTGTTCAGGTTTGGGTGTTTATTATTTTATTATTACATTATATTAATAATTTAAGTTAATATTTTTTATGGTTAGGGGTTACTTATTTTTTATGTATTATTACATATTATGAATTTATTATATTTATGATGATTTTTGTGTATTTACTTTAGATTTATTAATATATATGTTCTTACTATTTTACTTTTTACATCCTTTCATTTGAGCAGAAAAACGTGCAACAAAAAGCGCAAATGGCGTTTTTCCATTAATTTCTATGAGAATAAAAAGGTGCCAAAAACACTCAAATCTGCCCAATTCGAGTTATGAGAAAAGCTCCAGAACTTTTTTTGAGCTTCAGGTGACTTGGATTGGAGATGTGAATCAGCTCCATAGAGAATCGTTTTGTTTTCTCCTCCAGCGTTTTGGAGCTTCAAACTACAAAACGCTGAGGTGTGAATGGGGTCTCATGGCAGGCCACTGTTGTGGCTTTGTCTGACTAAATTCCCCTCAGTTTCCATGAAGCCGGTCTGTCCACCAATGAAGAGACAGACAAATGGCTCTTAGTTCTAAATTGTTAGTGTAAAGTCTGGATTTCTTGAACCAACCAAGTTCCTTGGGCCAGGTCTGTTCCTAGGATTCCTTTCTAGACTTACAGGCAGGCATCCATCGTGAGAACCATCCAGAACAACAAGGAGAAAGTATGTCCACGATTCCAGTGCAGGGCTGATCAGCCACTAGTTCAACAATATCCTGGTCTTGGGAAACTGGCACGCAGTCCACAGACTGAGGATGCTTGTCTCGTGCATTCAGCACATTGAGCTGCAGACACCTGGAGTGAAACTGGGCAAGCATCCCCACCTCAAAAAGAGGTCACCATCAGGCCTAGTAATTTCATGCAAAAGACGACTGAAGCTTCCCAAGCAATGGTACAGCAAGCAATGGTACGTTTGAAGAGAGACAGCGCGCACAATGGGGAACTCCCATTCCAATTTGCAAGATCCTCTTTCAGGTGTTCAGGCTCAGTGTGTCCTTACACACCACAGCACAAGCAAGTAAAAGGATTGAGCTGGAAACTCTGTAGTCCATATAGCAATTTTAATGGTTACATGAAGCGACAAGCAAAACAGCAGATGCGTTTCTGCTACAGCCTTAGTCGTAATGGGTTGGATCCAACCTAGACTTCTAGAAGTGGAGGATCCACAAGACGTTCTGAAGTGTCAAGATGTTGGCAAAGTGGGCCTGAGCGAAGTGCTGCCTCAAGAAGAGAACATCCAGATACCCCACAATGTTTCTATGAGTGCAGCTGTGGGGTACACAGGAAGAAGGGTGCATAAATAAGGTAAGTGTGTCCAAGAAGCAGTACACAGCAACCCGGGTGGTAACCGTCCTGTAGCAATGCCTTTATAGAAAAAGGATGGGAGGAAGCATCTAAGTACCCTTAAAAGGGCTGCAGGCAGAAGTGGCAGTAAAGTGTGCAACTTGTGGTGGGACACATGGTTATCCAGCTGAGACTAAGCTCTGAGTTGTTGAATTTTACTTCCAAGTTGGGATGAACCAATAGCAGTTTTTTAAAGAACGAGTACCGATACTTTTTCTCAAGTACTTGCAGATACCAATTACCAATACCTATTTTTAGTGTCATGTGAAAGTTTTTTTTAGTCGCATAAAAAAATATTACCGTTTATAATTACGAAGAACTGTAAGACCAGGTTCACATGTACGGCACGGTTTTGACAACGGGATTTCAACCCCTTCCGGTGCGACTTTGTTCAGCAGTTCAGGTGCGAATTGTCAAAGTGTACGACAACAGAAATCACACCTGAATCAAAGGTATCATGTGCGGTCTTGGCTTTGACAGCAGGATTTCAGCCCTTTCCAGTGAGACTTTGCTTAGCAGTTCAAAGTGTTTGATAATGAAAAACCTTAGTTAGACTTACCGGTGACAGTATTTCTAAGAGCCTTTCAGGACAGCACCATGGAGAGAGCGCAGCTCCACCTCTTACAGGAAACACTGCCGTGTCAACGCCCCTTTAAAAGCGGCTGCTTCCACCATGCCCTCAGTCGTACCACCGTTTTCCTCCGACATGCTGGAAGATATAAATCAGAGACATCATATGCAAGTTTAGATATACATATCCCCCCAAAACTAGGGTGGGAAGTAGCTGCTGTCCTGAAAGGCTCTTAAAATACCGTCACCGGTAAGTCTAACTAAGGTTTTTCTCCTCTCACCTTTCAGGACAGCACCATGGAGATGATCACCAAGCACTTACTTCAGGGTGGGACCACAGCTTGCAGGACCTTCCTCCCGAAGGACTGGTCTGCTGCCGACAAGAGATCCAGCCTGTAGTGTCTGATGAAGGTAGAGAAGCTGGACCAAGTAGCTGCCTTACAGATCTGCTCCGGCGAGGCCCCCGCTTTCTCAGCCCAGGAAGTTGCCACTGCCCTTGTGGAGTGCGGCAATACTCCCACTGGTGGCTCCTTGCCACTAGCCAGATAGGCTTCTTTTATTGCCTGCTTTAGCCACCTGGCTAGGGTGCTTTTTGATGCCCTCTCCCCCTTACGGGCTCCTGAGGACAGGACAAACAGAGATGATGATTTTCTTAGGTCTTTTGTCACCTCCAGATACTTAAGAAGGCATCTCCTGACATCCAAGGTATGGAAAGCTTCCTCCCCCGCTCCTGATGGTTTCGGGCAGAAAGTTGGAAGTACAATTTCCTGCGTGCGATGGAACGCCGAGGCTACTTTGGGGAGAAAACCCGGGTCTGTCCTCAAGATGATTCTGTCCTCGAAGCATCTGAAAAAAGGTTCTGCCGCAGATAAGGCTTGTAACTCACTAATCCTACGAGCCGTGATCACCGCCACCAGGAGAATGTTTTTTAACGTAAGATAGCTCAATGAAGCCTGTTCCAAAGGCTCAAATGGACTCTTAGTAAGGCCTTGCAAAACTAAGGATAAATCCCAGCTTGGGAAAATTTTAACTGCTATTGGCCTAACCCTGGCCAAAGCTTTGAAAAAACGAACTATCAATAGTTCCTTAGATAGGGTTTTCTCTAGGAACAATGATAGTGCAGCAACTTGTGTTTTGAGCGTACTTGCGGCTAAACCTTTCTCCATACCTTCCTGGAGAAATTCCAAAACTGAAATTACACTCTTTAAAACAAAGTTTTTTCTGGAACACCATGAATTGTAGCATTTCCAGACTTTAAGATATATGGATCTAGTAACCTCCTTCCGGCTTGCCAACAGAGTGTCGATCATTCTCTTCGACATGCCCTTTCGTTTTAGGTCCTCCTCAGAAACCAAGCTGTTAGTTTGAGCTGAGCTGGGTCTGGGTGAAACAAGCCTTCTTGACTCAGGAGATCCTTCCTGACCGGTAACCTCCATGGAAACATCACTGTCAGCTCTAGGAGACTGGCAAACCAGGGTCTTTTGGGCCAGAAGGGTGCAATCAAAATTAGGTCTGTCTCTTCCCTTCTGAATTTCTCTACTACTCGTGGGATTAACTGTAGTGGAGGAAAGGCGTAAGACAAATGGCAATCCCATCTGTGGGCCAGCGCATCTAGCCCCACTGCCTTGTCCTCCCTCCTAAGGGAAAAGAATTTCTGAGCCTTCGTGTTGTCTTGATTTGCGAATAAGTCCACCTCCGGATGACCCCATTCTTCTACAATCATCCCGAATACCTCTTGATTGAGGACCCATTCTGAGTCTTTTATTCTTCTTCTGCTGAGCAGGTCTGCCAACAGGTTGTGTGTCCCTTTTAAGTGGACTGCCGACAGTGAGGCCAGATTTCTCTCCAGGAGAGGATCCGGAAGGTCAGATCCATGAGCGAACTGCTCCTGGTCCCCCCCCTGCTTCGTGAGGTATAGGACTGCTGTCATATTGTCTGACAGCACCAAAACATGTTGGTTTCTTAAGGGTTGCTGAAAGGAAAGAAGGCTTAGGTGAACCGCCTTCAGTTCCCTCCAATTGGAAGACTTTTTGCTGTCTGCTCTTGACCATTCGCCTTGAGCAGACTACTCCCCCAGGTGAGCTCCCCAACCACTTGCATCCGTTGTCAGGTGATGTGTTGGAGAAAAGCACCAAGGCAACCCCTCAGAGATTTTTCCGGTCTGCCCACCACCAAAGGGACCTCTTTGCTTTTGCGCTGAGCCTCATTTTCTTCTCCAGAGGCTGCTGATGGGACCAATTTTTTAGAATGTCCCATTGAACCTGCCGGCGTGAAACCTGGCCCATTGGACCACCGGAATTGTTGCTGTGAATAATCCCAGCGCCGACATTACTTCCCTTACTGTAATTTGCAGGTTGGACTGTATCACCTTCAAGACCTGTTGTATTTTCTCCAATTTTTCCTCTGGAAGAAAAATTCTCTGACATCTTGAATCTATCTCGTACCCCAGAAAACGTATCCGCTGTGGGTATTAGGTTCAACTTCTGCTGATTTATTAGCCAACCGAGCTTGCCTAGGTGTGACAAGGTTATCTGCAAATCCGTCGACACTCTCTCTTCTGATTCTGCGAAAAGCAGCAGATCGTCGAGATATGGCACTATCAGGGTCCCTCTCATCCTCAGGGGCTCCAGAGCTTCTGCCAACACTTTGGTGAATACCCTGGGGGAGGATGAGAGGCCGAAGGGCAGGGCCCTGAACTGAAGATGGTTTATCACTCTAAGGCCACCAGGTTACCCGGTCCAAAGTGCGGCCGTCCAAGTTACCCTGTAAGATTTTTTAACCAGGGTAGTCGTCGGAGACCTCTT
>BLSH010553235.1:247781-258214 GCA_018402905.1 Glandirana rugosa | reverse complement strand
TGGGGGCCATTCAACTGGCCCATGACGACCAATCCACTTTCCAGGAAACTGGTCATCTAGGAATGCTCGGACCTGACACCCATAGTGTGGTGGTGCACCATCTTGCTGGAACTATGATGTCGGTGATAGGGAATTGCTGGTCATCAAGTCGGCTTTGGAGGAATGGCGGTACCTCCTGGAAGGAGCAGCTCACCAGGTATTGGTTTTTACTGACCATAAAAACCATAAAAAAAACATATGCTGTGAAGATACGAGATGTGCAGCACCTGAAACTACGGATACTGGAAGCCTGTGCTAGCATTTCTCCTGTGGTGTTGCTATCAGTGTGTGAAGAGTGGGAGAAGAGGGTTGCATTGACAATCCAACACAATGGGCAGCACATTGAACACAAGTGGTCAGAAACTTGTAAATAACTCATGAACGACTAAAATTAAGTTAAAACCAAGCACACCATTGTTTTTCTAATGTGCCACAAACAGGAAGTTAATATCACCAACCATTCCCATTTTATTAAGGTGTATCCATATAAATGGCCCACCCTGTAGATTGGTCTGACAGGGATCTCTTGTGCGTGCACAGAGGACTTTAATTCATCCTGTCACTAGGGCATGCCAAAGTTGTACACTGAACTGTGCAAGTACAACGCAACATCTAAAGGAGATTTATAGCAGGTTGGTAAAAAGATTTTTATTAAAAAGAGTAGTAGTGGGCAGGGGCACCAGGCAGGGTTGCCCTCTGTCACACCTGCTCTTTGCTATAGCAATTGAGCCCCTGGCGGCCCTGGTGCGGAAACAGTCCTCCTGTCACAGGATTTCAGTATGGAGAGGTACAAGAGAAACTCATGCTTTAATCCGATGACATGCTGCTGTTTTTGGGAGACACCCCAGCTACCCTAACTAATGCTAGGCCTCTGATCACAGAATTCGGGCATTTCTCAGGGCACACTATCAATTGGACCAAATCAGCTCTTACTCTGCTAGACAATACACCTAAGCAAGCTGAGTCCATACCCTGCTCTATCACTTTGGTGACCCCCTTTAGGTACCTGGGGATCAATAAATATTTGGAAAAAGCTCAAAATGTCCCTGGCGGGAAAAACAAATTTAATTATAATGATACTCATGCGCCAGCTTCTTTACGCCATACATAATTCCCCCATAGTAATCCCCTTAAAAATATCTTTTGGATAGTGAATTATTTAGATTACTGCTCTGGGGGACTCACTCTGCAAGAATTAAATTGGAGCAGCTACAGCATCCCAGGGAGGACAGAGGTCTAGCCCTCCTGAACCCCTGGATCTATTACATAGCTTCCCAGCTTCAGCATCTCATTGGCTCCATGTCCCTTAGCCCTATGGGTTCCTCTGCTCAGTTCCTGCTGGCCTGGACAGGTGCTGACTCCCTCCCAGAGGGTTTGAAGACTCATGCGTTCTAAAAGCCCAACAAGCAAATGCTTACCTATGCACTGATCCAGAAAATCTGGAATAAGGCAAAACAACTACAACAGGTGACAGGTTACACTCAGTATAGTCCACTCTGGGGAAACTGTTCCTATAGAGAATTGGCCAAACTCCAGCATGGGCCTAGATGGCAGACATGTGGGATCACCCTCCTCTCTCAAGTATTCCAGCAGGGAAGGTTGATGTCTTTTGGGGATCTTCAGTGTAAATTTTCACTGCCAGACCATATGCATTTCTACTACATACAACTATTGAGCACAGGGTGCGGCGACTGATTGGTCGCTTTCGTCTACACCTGTATTTCACCTAATTCAATCTGCGACCGAAACCAAAGGCTTCATATCTCAGTGTTACCACATGCTTTTGATGGAATACATCAATGATCACAGAATTCGGGCATTTCTCAGGGCACACTATCAATTGGACCAAATCAGCTCTTACTCTGCTAGACAATACACCTAAGCAAGCTGAGTCCATCCCCTGCTCTATCACTTTGGTGACCCCCTTTAGGTACCTGGGGATCAATAAATATTTGGAAAAAGCTCAAAATGTCCCTGGCGGGAAAAACAAATTTAATTATAATGATACTCATGCACCAGCTTCTTTACGCCATACATAATTCCCCCATAGTAATCCCCTTAAAAATCTTTTGGATAGTGAATTATTTAGATTACTGCTCTGGGGGACTCACTCTGCAAGAATTAAATTGGAGCAGCTACAGCATCCCAGGGAAGACAGAGGTCTAGCCCTCCTGAACCCCTGGATCCATTACATAGCTTCCCAGCTTCAGCATCTCATTGGCTCCATGTCCCTTAGCCCTATGGGTTCCTCTGCTCAGCTCCTGCTGGCCTGGACAGGTGCTGACTCCCTCCCGGAGGGTTTGAAGACTCATGCGTTCTAAAAGCCCAACAAGCAAATGCTTACCTATGCACTGATCCAGAAAATCTGGAATAAGGCAAAACAACTACAACAGGTGACAGGTTACACTCAGTATAGTCCACTCTGGGGAAACTGTTCCTATAGAGAATTGGCCAAACTCCAGCATGGGCCTAGATGGCAGACATGTGGGATCACCCTCCTCTCTCAAGTATTCCAGCAGGGAAGGTTGATGTCTTTTGGGGATCTTCAGTGTAAATTTTCACTGCCAGACCATATGCATTTCTACTACATACAACTATTGAGCACAGGGTGCGGCGACTGATTGGTCGCTTTCGTCTACACCTGTATTTCACCTAATTCAATCTGCGACCGAAACCAAAGGCTTCATATCTCAGTGTTACCACATGCTTTTGATGGAATACATGCGGGCTCACCCCACCAGGGCAGTGGCTCAGTGGGAGGCAGATGTGGGAACTCTGCCAGGTGATCAGTGGGAGGAGGCCCTTCAGGCAGTTACTACCTCTTCTCTCAACATTTCTCAAAGGGCGTAACAATTATATATTCTACTCAGAACCCACTACACACCGGTCAAGCTTCACAGAATGGAGGGAGTCCCCAACTCGCTCTGTGGACGTTGCAGAGCGGCATCAGGAGACGTTATCCATCTCCTTTGGCGATGACCGAAATTGCACCGCTATTGGAGTGAGGTTGTCTCCACAATTAAGAGAGTCTTCCTGGTGACTGTTCCATTGGATCCAGTTTAATTGTCTGCTCTGTATTTTCGAGGAGGTCGCGCAGGAAAAGGCAACCAGGGTGGCATCCTTTTAAATTGGAAATCTAGTACCCCGCTTTCAGTTAAATCATGGGTGACACACATGGGAAATGCACTACGCCTAGAGAGATACATATGCCTACTAACAGTTGCTGCCATAATGGATCTGAAAGGACAGGTGCTCTTTAACCACTTCCACACCGTGCACAGTATATTTACTGCGGCAGTGTGGACGTGTACCGCGAATCGCCGCAAGTAAACAGCGATTTGCAGAGTGGCCGCTAGGGGGAGTGTGCCGCTAGGGGATGAGCTGCCAGAGCCAAAGAACTGGGAACCGCCGATGTAAACACGGCGGTTCCCCATTCTGACAGTGGGGACATAAGAGATCTACTGATCCCTGTCACTGGGATCAGTTAGATCTCTTATGCCCATAGCAGCCCAGCCCCCATACAGTTAGAACACGCCTAGGGAACCCCTAGCTCTCCCCCTGCAGGTTAACCCCTTCACTGCCAATGGTATTTACACAGTAATAAGTGCATTTTTATAGCACTGATCGCTGTATAAAAGCCAATGGTCCCAAAAAAGTGTCAAAATGGACCGACATGTCCGCCCCAATATCGTAGGACCGCTAAAACTCGCAGATCGCCATTACTAGTAGTAAAAAAATTTAAAAAATAAAAACCCCAGAAATTATTTATCATCCGTAAACGCGGCAACTTTTGCGCAAACCAATCAATAAACGCTGATTGCGATTTTTTTACCAAAAATATGAGGAAGAATATAAATCGGCCAAAACCAAAGAAAAAACATTTTTTTTATATATTTTTTTTTTGGATTTGTATTTTAGCAAAAAAGTAAGAAATATTGGGGTTTTTTTTTTTTTTTTGCAAAATTGTCGCTTTTTTTGTTTATAGCGGTGATCAGAAATGATGCAGAGGTGATAAAATACCACCAAAAGAAAGTTATTTGTGGGGAAAAAAGGACGCAAATTTCATTTGGGTACAACGTTGCACGACCGCGCAATTGTCAGTTAAAGCGACGCAGTGCCGAATCGCAAAAAGCGTTCTGCTCTTAACGTGGGAAATCCTTCCAGGGCTGAAGTGGTTAAATGTAAGGACTTATTCTTGCTGGTAGTTAGAATCTTTAATATTTGCAAACAAAATCAAGGTTTCCTATTTAGAATAATAAGCTCTCAGGTTAATAAAACAGTGATATCAGAACCAATTTAATAACACAGTTTGTAGTGTACATAGATTTGCAAAACAATGGGATAAAATAATATTCCAGAACTTTGTTTTATCTTGTAGTTACTGTGAAATTGTGTGAATGCAGTGTGTGTTATCTCAGCTTGTAGAACTTGGATTCATTGAATAATTTACCAAAAATGTATATATTGCAGAATATACAGCCTCATGCTACATAAATAAGCTCCATTTCATGCTGAATAAACTTAATTATTAATGCATCTTAAAATACAAAACTATCTTTAGATCAATTTTTACCCCAAAAGCATTTTATTAAAATAAATTTGATAAAAAAAATGTTAAATAATTGATTTTTATCCACCCTGGCTGGCTGTAAGGAGCCGGCACCCACCTGCGTCCTTAACAACAAAGGAATAGCTGGCTTTTAAGGAGCCAGAGAAGCAACAAGTATGCCCCATGTTAATAAGGACAATGGCCTCTTCCACACAACCCTGGGGGTGCAGGAGGGTTATTTATCAGAATTTGGAAGCTCCCTTTAACAAGGAGGCACCCAGATGTGAATGAGTATGGGGTACAAAAACAGTCGCCACTGCGGACGCTTGGCTCCTGCTGACTGACACGCGCTTAAGTAAACGAGGGAGGTTGGGTCATTGGAATCACATGAGGTTGGACCACCTGTTGACATTAATGGGTGGCCCCATCCCTTCTGCGCCATTGACCCCCACCCCCCCTACTTTAAGTGGTGGAAGGAAGCAGCCTGTCAGTCGGCAGGAGCCAAGCATGGGGAGCGTGTTTTTTTTTCCCAAGCGGGCAGCATTCATCGTGATTGATGATGGCTCTACATTGACACTTATATACATTTTTAAAGAACTTGTACTGTGTAATGTTTATTTACACTAGCTATTTTTGGTGAATAAGTAGGGGTATGTGTACCCCATACTCATTCACATGATGGGGCCTTATTCCAGGAGTGTTGAACATTAAAAAAAAAAAGTCTGATGCAGACTGCAACGCTTAAACAAAACAAAGGTGAGAGAGACAGGTCACTGAGGGAGGAGTATGAGAGCCCTTTTAATCACAGGGATTGTCAGATTTAATTTTTTTTTAAGCAGCTGACAGGGTCACTTTTATATCAGGGTCAAAAGTAACCTGAGGGCCTGTTAACACCAGGATACAATATAGTTATACTTTAGGCCCCTTTCACACTGTCAGTTTTTTCAGGCAGACCTGAACGGCGCCTCCGTGCAGCCATATGGAGCAATAGACATGTCCGCTGACATCCGTTGCTCTCCAATCCACTCCAGACCTGTTAAGTCTGACGGAGGAAAACCCCATTTTTCCATCCGTCTGCAGATCGGATGACAATGGACAGACGGATCCGTTGTCATCCGATTTGCCATAGGGGAGACAGGGGATCTGACGGATCAGTCTCTGAACGGAGAGCGGAGGCGGATCCGTCATCTGTCGGCTGAGCAGAGCGATCCCCGCTGAGCTAAAAGGAGCCTGATGGAACGGCCGTGTGAAACTGGACTTAAGTTATGCTTTAAATACGGTTTCCAAGCTCATGATAGTGCATACATGTCAAATTAAAGAATATCTGTTCATTTGATCATAACAGAACAAAAATTATTTCAAAATAGAAAAAAAATTGGTGATCCCTGACAATCAAGCTACATTGTAATCAAATCAAAGTATGTAAAGCTAAAGAGTCAAATAAAAATCAAATAAAATAATATAGGATAATAATAATAACTGAAGACCTAATTCTTTGATTTTTCATATGCTCAATAGTGACTAGTTATCTTTAAAATATTCACCACATGAGTAGCTGAAACACTGTATTCAACATCCTTGCAAAAGTACTACTGTGAGAACTTCAAATATAGCACAAGACATCTACAATTGTAGTCTGCAACAATGCATTGTTTTGTCTGACCAAGCTACAAACACACTCACTTTACAATACAGGTAATCATTGCAACCACACACATCAATAAATCTAGCTTTTAGAATAATATACAAGCATACCATTCAAACAATTTATGGATTAAGTCAATGGATATATTTTTTTAATTCTTCATTCCGACAGTAGTGATTACAGGACACATGCTCAATGTGCCATACTATAGACCAGCCCTCAAAATTTGGTGAAAAAGTTGCACGGGCACACCCAGCTCTTCATTTTGTCCAATCAAAGAATGCTTTGGAAGTAAATTTAATCCAACAGTACCAGGTATGCTTGATAATTGATGGACAGGTCAAGGTCCTTCCCCAAGATTAGATCACTGACTCATGGAAAGCATTAGTTGATTGTTGGTGATGAGGTTTGCTTCCACAAAAGCAGAATACATGCTCTGGCAGCATTGACTAGATGTACCAGTAAATGCTTTTTTTTATTGTTTCATAAGGCGCAACATGGAGTAGATTAGCCATTTATTTCATTGCCCAAGTCTATCCGTGAGTTTAAATTGGTTGTAAATGCAAAGGTTTTAACTAAAATAATAAACAGAGCTGCACCTTTCCTCCCCTTCTAGGGTCAGTGCGCTCTGCTCCTCCTCTTCTGTGTCTGCCCCCATAGAAAGCCACTTGCTATGGGGCAGACGTGCAGGCTTGCTCATGAGCTGGGCTGTGTGCATCAATCGACCACACAACATGGCTTGGTCCCGCCCTACATTCTCTGCTCAATGGCTCCAGCTGCCTCAGCAAAGCCTGTGAGAGCAGGGAAAGATGAAAGACCAGATGCAGTCAGGCACGGCACTGGATCAATACAGGACTCAGGTGTTTAACCCCTTCTTTACCGGCGTATAGTAATTATACGTTGGCAAGGTGCACTCCCCATCCTAAGTGGACTTCATATGACGTCCCACTTGTTTTCACCGCTTTGCGGGCCCCCAGGGGCCCGCATCGCAGCGATCGGGGACCCCCCGTGTCCCTCGGGACTCCGACTTTCCATGATCGGGGTAAAGAGCCAATAAAATTGGTTCTTTACCACGTGACCGGCTGTGTCCTATCACAGCCGGTCACTTCTGACAACAATACACAGCAGCGGGCGCGCAGCGGGCGCGCAGCGGGCGCGCAGCGGGCGCGCAGCGGGCGCGCAGCGGGCGCGCAGCGGGCGCGCAGCGGGCGCGCAGCGCGGCGTTCGGGCTTGTCCCTCGGACAAAGACCAACCCCGATCATGGTAAAGAGTCAATGATATTGGCTCTTTACCACGTGACTGGCTGTGTCCAATCACAGACGGTCACAGAATGACGAGAATCCGCGGTAACAAGCTGCTACCGGGTTCCCCTCTTCACACACCAATCGTGTGTGAGGAGGAGATAGTGGTAACAGCCCGTTACCGCTTACTGTGTGCACCAATCACACTGATCACCCCCTCTAATAAAGAGTACCTGTCACCACCCCATCAAAGTACCTGTCACGGCCCATCAGAGTACCTGTCTCCTGCCCATCAGAGTACCCGAGTAACTGTCACCAACCCATCAGAGTACCCGTCACTAGCACATCAGAGTACCCGAGTACCTGTCACCAGCCCATCTAAGTACCCGTCACCAGCATATCAAAGTACCCGAGTACCTGTAACCTGCCATCAGAGTACCCGAGTACCTGTCACCAGTCCATCACAGTACCCGAGTACCTGTCATCAACCCATCTGAGTACCTGTCACCAGCCCATCACAGTACCCGAGTACCTGTCATCAACCCATCTGAATACCTGAGTACCTGTCACCACCCATGAGAGTACCTGAGTACTTGTTACCAGCCCATCAGAGTACTCAAGTACCTGTCACCAGCCCATCTAAGTACCCAAGTACCTGTCACCAAGCCATCTAAGTACCCAAGTACCTGTCACCAGTCCATCACAGTACCCGAGTACCTGTCACCAGCCTATGAGAGTACACGAGTACCTGTCACCAGCCCATCAGAGTACCCGAGTACCAGTCACCAGCCCATCAGAGTACCCGAGCACCTGTCGCCAATCCATCAGAGTACCCAAGCACCTGTCACCAACCCATCAGAGTACCCGAGCAATCTGTCACCATCTCATCAGAGTACCTGAGTACCTGTCACCAGCCCATCTGAGTACCAAACACCTGTCACCAGACCATCAGAGTACCGGAGTACCTGTCACCAACCCATCAGATTACTCGTGTACCTGTCACCAACCCATCACAGTACCCGAGTACCTGTCACCAGCCCATCTGAGTACCTGTCACCAGCCCATCAGAGTACCCATGTACCTGTCACCAAACCATCAGAGTACCCGTGTACCTGTCACCAACCCTTCTGAGTACCCGAGTACCTGTCACCAGCTCATCAGAGTACCCGAGTACCGGTCACCAGTCCATTTGAGTACCTGTCACTAGCCCATCTGAGTACCCTAGTACCTGTTACTAGCCCATCTGAGTACCCGAGCACCTGTCAATAGCCCATCTGAGTACCCTAGTACCTGTCACTAGCCCATCTGAGTACCCGAGTGCCTGTCACTAGCCCATCTGAGTACCCAAGTACCTGGCACCAGACCATCTGAGTACCCAAGTACCTGGCCCCAGCCCATCAGAGTACCCAAGTACTTTTTACCAGCCCAGCCCATTTTGCTTTCCAAAATGGGGTAATTTTGTGGGTAATTCCACTGTCCTTGTGCTCCAGGACCGTCAAAAGTGTGATCGGTAGGAATGAAATTAGATGTGTAATTTATGCTCCTATAACGCCTGAAGGTACTACTTCAATGCTGGACCTTTCTATGTGGCCGGGCTGTGTAAAAGTCTCACACATGTGGTATCGCCATACTCGGGACGAGTAGTAGAATATATTTTGGGGGGTCATTTTTGCTATGTACATGCTATGTGTTAGAAATATCATATAAATTGACAACTTTGTGTAAAAAAAATACGTTTTCATTTTCTTTCCACGTTTTCCGAAGACTTGTGGAAAAAAATGAACCGTACAAAATACTCATAATGCCTCATGGAATATACGTTGGGGTGTTTTCTTTTCAAAACTGGGTCATTTTGTGGGTAATTCCACTGTCCTGGTGCTCCAGGACCTTCAAAAGTGTAATAGGTCATTAGGATATTTTATGTGTAATTTATGCTGCTAGAACGCATAATGGTGCTCACTGCATGTTGGACCTCTCTATGTGGCCAGGCTGCGTAAAAGTCTCACACATGTGGTATCGCCATACTCAGGATGAACAGCAGAATGTATTTTGGGGAGTAATTTTTGCTATGTACATGCTATGTGTTAGAAATATCTTATAAATTGGCCACTTTGTGTAAAAAATAAAAGAGTTTTTATCTTCTTTCCGTGTTTTTCAAAGACTTAACCATACAAAAGACTCATAATGCCTCATAGAATATACCTTGGGGTGTTTGCTTTCCAAAATGGGGTCATTTTGTGGGCAATTCCATTGTCCTGGTGCTCCAGGGCCTTCAAAAGTGTAATAGGTGGTTGAGAAATGAGATGTGTAATTTATGCTCGTAGAATGCCTAAAGGTGTTGCTTCAATGTTGGGCCTCTGTATGTGGCCAGGCTGTGTAAAAGTCTCACACATGTGGTATCGTCATACTCAGGAGGAGTAGCAGAATGTGTTTTGTGGTGTCATTTTTGCTATGTACATGCTATGTGTTGGAAATATCTTATAAATGGACAGCTTTGTGTAAAAAAAATGCGTTTTTATTTTTTTTTCCATATTTTCTAAGAACTTCTGGAAAAAAATGACATGTTCAAAAGACTCATTATGCCTCATAGATTATACGCTGGGGTGTTTGCTTTCCAAAATGGTATGAACGTTACTGTGGGGTTTTATGTAAGACGATGAGGAGGACTCATACCGCTATGGGGTACACACTCCGAAAATGTGTCGGACCGGTGTATGTTTCCGGATTGTGACTTCATCGTGGAAGTCCGCAAGATGCTGGTATTTAATGTGTAGAGTAAAGAGTCGGTGGATATTGTAAAAACTTCCGGGACTTAGTTGTCCTGTTACCTTAAAAAGTGTTTTACTGGGGTAAAACCTTTCGTTTGTGGGGTCGCATATTAGATACTCCGTATTACTCAGAAAACTTGTACAGTAAAAAAAGGTCTTCAAGAATCTTTTATACCTTTTTTTTTATTTTT
>BLSH010553235.1:231098-247771 GCA_018402905.1 Glandirana rugosa | reverse complement strand
GTAAGACGATGAGGAGGACTCATACTGCTATGGTGTACACACTCTGAAAATGTGTCGGACCGGCTTCAATGTTGGGCCTCTGTATGTGGCCAGGCTGTGTAAAAGTCTCACACATGTGGTATCGTCATACTCAGGAGGAGTAGCAGAATGTGTTTTGTGGTGTCATTTTTGCTATGTACATGCTATGTGTTGGAAATATCTTATAAATGGACAGCTTTGTGTAAAAAAAAATGTGTTTTTATTTTTTTTTCCATATTTTCTAAGAACTTCTGGAAAAAAATGACATGTTCAAAAGACTCATTATGCCTCATAGATTATACGCTGGGGTGTTTGCTTTCCAAAATGGGGTCATTTTGTGAAAAATTCCATTGTCCTGTTGATTCAGGGCCTTCAAAAATGTTATAGGTGGCTGAGAAATGAGATGTGTAATTTATGGTCGTAGAACGCCTGAAGGTGCTACTTCAGTGTTAGGCCTTTGTATGTGGCCAGGCTGTGTAAAAGCCTCACACATGGGGTATCGCCATACTCAGGAGGAGTAGCAGAATGTATTTTGGGGTGTCATTGCAAGTATGCATATGCTGTGTGTGAGAAATAACTTGTTGTTTAACAATTTTGCAAAGAATTGTGGGAATAAAATTACAACTTCAAAAAACTCACCATGCCCCTTACTAAATACCTTGGAACGTCTACTTTCCAAAAAGGGGTCATTTGGGGGGTATTTGTACTTTCCTGGCTTGTTAGGGTCTCAAGAAATATGATAGGTGGTCAGTACATCAGGTGTGATCAATTTTCAATGATTTGCACCATAGCTTGTAGACACTAACTTTCACAGAGAATAAATAATATTCACTAATTTGAGTTATTTTTACCAAAGATATGTAGCAGTATAAATTATGGCCCAAATTTATGAAGAAAAATGACTTTTTTGCAAAATTTTTCAATACAAACTAAAAAAGAGTGTTTTTTTTTCAAAATTTGCGCTACTTTTTCGCTTATATTGAAAAAAATAAAAAAAACAGCAGTGATTATATACCACCAAAAGAAAGCTCTATTTGTGAGAAAAAAATGATAAAAATTTTGTTTGGGTACAGTGTAGCATGACTGAGTAATTGTCATTTAAAGTGTGAGAGCGCTGAAAGCTGAAAATTGGTCTGGGAAGGAAGGGGGTCTAAGTGTCCTGTATGGAAGTGGTTAAAATTTTAACCACTAAGAATAATAGTCTTAACAACCCCTCAGAAATCCTTAAAGTGGTTGTTAACCCAATTAATCTAGCACAGAGTACATGGTTCAATAAGTATGGCAGCGTCTTTCTTATTTAAATTTTTTTTCTCTGTAAATAGCTTTTTTGAGCCCATTTTTGAGCTTACGTGTCCTATATTCTCCCTCGTATCCAGTAAGAGGGACACAGATTCCTTTTGACGTAAAGAGGAATCTTATCTTCATCCCTGTGGCTATGCTGTAATCAGAGAAGTGTGTATGGAGAGGAGAAGGGAGGGAGCAATAGAGGAGAGGAGCGGGGCTGGGACTGTATCAGATCATTTTTCTCACTGCAGACTGCCACGATCCTGCAAATCGCCGTCTATAAATGGCGGCTTGCTCATGCGCGGCTAGCGGAAGGGAGCATGCCGCCGGTAGCGCGCTCTCGTGCCCGCCGCACTCTCCAGCAGTAGTCCGCCGGCTACCTGTGATTGCCTGGCACCAAAGAAAAACGGGGAACTGCCAATGTAAACACGGCGGTTGCCCGCTCTGTCAGGCGGCATGTAAGAGATCTACTGACCCTGTCACTGGGATCAGTTAGATCTCTCATGTCCCTGGCAGCCCAACCCCCTCACTGTTAGAACACGCCTAAAGAACACAGTTAGCTCCTAGATCACCCCTGCAGGTTAACCCCTTCACTGCCAATGACATTTACACAAGTAATCAATAGATATTTAAATTTCTGATCGCTGTATAAATGTCATTGATCCCAAAAAAGCATCAATAATGTCCAACATGTCCACTGCAATATCACAGCCCCGATAAAAGTCGCAGATCGCCGTCATTTCCAGTAAAGAAAAAAAAAAAAGGAAAAAAAACGCCATAGACTAATTCTCATGGTTTGTAAATGTGGCAACTTCTGTGCAAACCAAACGCTGATCGCAATTTTTTTTTTACCACAAATATGAGGAAGAATATATATCGGGCAAAACTGATGAATAAATTTGTTTATATATTTTTTTGGGATATGTATTATAGCAAAAAGGAAAAAAAATTTTTTTTTTTTTCAAAATTGTCGCTCTTTTTTTGTTAATAGCAGTGATCAGAAATGACGCAGAGGGGATCAAATACCACCAAAAGAAAGCTCTATCTGTGGGAAAAAAGGGCGTCAATTTAGTTTGGGTACAATGCCGCACGACTGCGCAATTGTCAGTTAAAGCGACGCAGTGCTGAATCGCAAAAAGTGCTCTGGTCCTACAGTGGGAAATCCTTCCGGTCCTTAAGTGGTTAAAGGGACAGGAGCAGCTTTTTTTTTTTTAGTTAAACTCTTTAAGTCAGGGACAGTGCCGGAAAATATGTATCAGAGTGGCTCTGATTATTACATCTCCAGCCTGTAGTACAGGGGTTAGGATTTTTTTATGGAGATCTACCTGGGTAGGACTTAAAATCCTGATTATTGGTATGTGTTAGAAATAGAAGTGGTATGAGCTTTTTTTTTACGGAGCAGGACCTTGAAGGATATGTTGGGCATGCCGTTACTTTAAGGTGCATTTGCCAATGACATTACCGGCTGCATTTCAAGTAAATATCTCTTGAACGGTGCACGTTTAGGAGATATTTACAGTGCCTATAGGTAAGCCTTATTATAGGCTTACCTATAGGTAAAAATAATACATGGGAGTTTACTCCCACTTTAACAAAATCTCTCTTCCAGGTTTCCAAGTGTAAACATTTTCCTGTAGAGGAGAACTGTAGACTTCCATACAAACATGCTGTCAAACTTATTACTGCAGTGAGGGAGAACAGAGTGGAAGATAGCTTAGAACTCCTGAAGACAGACAGGGACTTCTTCAAAGTGATACCTGATGAGCTTTAATTTGGGCTGTAAGCAGGGGTGGTAACCACAGGAGGCCACCAAAGTGGACAGAAGTGGCAGTTAGCTTGAGGTTTACCCAGAGTTTCAAGCTGGCATGTTTGCACTGATCAAGGATTCATACCAGGTTTGCAGCAGAATGATATCTAATGGGGGTCCAAAAATCAATTTAGCCCTTGTGTTTGGGAAGTTTGAGGACTCAGCTGCTGAGTATGGTTTTTTCCCTCCAAAAATCCAGCCAGGAAGTTTAAAGTGCATGTTTGGTAAAAAGATCATTAAATGGGATGAGATAGACCTAGGGGCTTCTGATTTACTATGATTTTAAGACCTGATAGAGAAAAATTCCCTAAAGACTAACTCCAAGTTTTGCTGAGGAAAAAGCAATCCTCTTTGGGTGATCAATGCACATTGCAAATCAATGATTAAAAAAAAAAAAAAAAAAAAAAAAGTCTTTCTTGATATAAATCGGATTTTTTTTTATTTTTGTCAAATTTATTTTAATAAAATGCTTTGAGTAAAAATCTATCTAAAGATAGTTCTCTATTTTAGATACATTAATAATTTAGTTTATTTAGCATCAAATGGAGCTTAGTTATGTAGCATGAGGCTGTATATTCTGCAATATTTTTTTTTTCTTATAGATCTTTTTTATTCATTTTTTTTTTTTAAATAAAAAAAATAAAAATAAAAAAAAATTCTGCAATATTTACATTTTTGGTAACTTCATTGAATGAATGCAAGCTGAGATAACATGCAATGCATTGATGCATTCACACAATTTCAAAGTAACCATGAGATAAAACAAAGTTCAGGAATATTCCTTTATCCCATTGTTTTGCAAATCTATGTACACTGCAAACTGTATGATTGAATCGGTTCTGATATCGCTGTTTTACTAACCTGACAGCTTATGAGGGGTGGGTAACTCAACAACAACTGTACCAAACTAAAGAGCCCTCCGTGAGGAGCCAGACGCACCTCACACCGCCGCCGGCCAAAAGCAGCATCCGAGGACGCGTCAACATCAACCTTGTAAAACTTAGAAAAGGTGTGCTCCGAGGTCCAAGTAGCCGCCTGCACACTTGGTCGGAAAGCCCGGGAAGTATGAATCTCCCTGGTAGAGTGAGCCGTGACCAGAAAGGGGGGCTCCTGGCCCCGAACAGCATATGCATGGGTCACCGTCTGTCTTATCCAACAGGAAATAGTGGCTGACAAGGCCGCCAGCCCCTTGCGCGGGCCGTACTCTGCGACAAAAAGCGCATCCGACCTCCAAAAGAGGGCCGTAGCCACCAGATCGACCCGTAGAGCCCTAACCACATCCAGAGAGTGCAAAGCAACCTCCTTAGGATGAGACGGGTGCGGGCATAGGGAAGGGAGGACAATGTCCTCATTAATGTGAAAAGAAGAAACCACCTTCGGCAAGAAGGAAGGAGACGGGCGCAAAAACCTCCCTATCCTAATGTAGGACCAAGTACGGGGACCTACAGGACAGAGCCGCCAGCTCAGACACCCACCAGGCGGATGTGATAGCCACCAGGAAAGTTATCTTCTGCGAAAGCAGCTGCACAGAGATTTCCCTGATATTTTCGTAAGGCGGCTCCTGAAGCACTGAGAGGACCAAATTAAGGTCCCATAGCGCCAAAGCGACCGTACCTGGGGGGCGACATGGCAAACCCCCTGGACCAAGGTACGAATCAAAGAATGCGTTGCCAAGGGACGCTGAAAAAAATCGCCAGGGCAGAAAACCTGCCCCTTGATGGTGCTCAATGCCAGCTTGTGATCTAGGCTTTGTTGAATGAAGGTCAGCACTCAAGCTACTGAGAAAGAACAGGGGTTCCATCACCCCGCTTCGCACCAGGCAATGTAAGACTTCCAGGTGCGGTGGCATATCTTGTGTGAAGTGGACTTAAGCGCCTTGAACATGGTGGGAATCACCGATTCCAAGACCCCCCGCCGATCCCTTAACACCTGGGATCCAATAGCCAGGCCGTTAAAGCCAGCAAGGGAAAAGCAAGGTGCAAGATAGGGGCATGGGACAGCAGATCCTCGCGAAGTGGGAGACACCAGGGAGCATTCACCACCATCCTCACCACGCCGGCGTACCCGGGATGCCGGGGCCAATCCGGCGCTATGAAAATGGTCGGCATTTCCTCTGCCGCTATCCTGCGCAATAGGCGTGGGAGCAGCTTGAGAATGGAAAAAACAGAGAGAGCCGAAGACAAGTCCACAGAGCCGCAAGGGTACCCGCAGTGTCAGCCAACGGGTCCCTCGCTCAGCTCACAAAAGGTCTGTACCTTCCAAGTCCACCGGGGCGCCAGCCGAACCACGACTGGCATACCCTACCGCGGGCAAATCTGCCGCAACACATCCGGATTCAGGGACCATCCCCCCTGGTCCAACCGCAGACGACCAAGGCACTCCGCTAGCCAACTCTCGATGCCTGAAATGTAAACGGCGGAGACCACCAGTACATGAAGTTCTGCCACCGCAGAACGAGAGCCACGTCAAAGCAGCAGCTGAGCGTCTAGTCCCGTCCTGCTGATTCACATATGCCACGCCATGGCAATATCTGACTGAGCTCAGACAGGACAAAACTACAGCCTCCCCGACCAGCGGGAGAGGCAAAGCCAGATGGCCCGAAGATCCGGAACATGTATCTGGACACGAGACTCCTCCTAGAACCAGCGACCCCAGGTAGCTATCACCCCCAGGACTACAGCCAGGCAGACTGGCGTCCGTAGTGACCACCGTGAAAAAACAGGGAAGAAAACAACTTCCCCAAATGCAGGGCCGGGGCCCGCAACCACCATAGTAGTGAGGATCTGGCCTGGCAATCCAACCTGATCAACCGAACCAGGGATGAGGGGGACCTGTCCCACTGCACAAGAACACTTTCGCTACCGAGCAGAAGTGTGACACTGCGCAAACGGGACCGCCACCAAGGAGGAAAAACCAGAGCCCCAGAACAATCGCCCAGCGGACCGAAACTACAGAAAAGTCATCGAACGCAGGCATCTCCTCACCCAATCAACCCTTCACGCTGAGAAGGACTTGTCTCCTGGCCTGTCGCACCTATGCTGCCAGGGACGCTTCCGCCACCTGTGGGATCCTTGACATGTTGGAAGCCCTAGCCCGACAGCGGAAGGAAAAAAAGAAAAGAGACCTCTTCTGGGCCGCCAAGGAGTAACCCATGCAACGGGGCTCCCTACCACATAGCGAAAGACATAAGCTCTTCCCCACTGTAGGATCCTTACCATCCAACGTGGCTAGCCGCCTACCTGAAAAGGGAAGACCGACAGGGCCTGCCTAACTGACAGGACCCTACCAAGAACAACCCAGATCTGGCGGCAGACTCGGCACTCCTGTTGGCCGGGCCTAAGGACGGCGTGCCACCCCCAAAATAGTGGTCACCAGGATCAGGCAAAACATAGTGGGTTCAACCACGGGCTGCCACGTACCGGAAAAAAGGAGGATTGAGACCATTCCCAGTCAACGCAGCAGCACTACAGGTGGGACACATGGGAAACCCACAGCCACCCGGGCCGGCTAAACGGACGACAGGGACAGCCCCTCCCTTCAAGGGACCAGCCGTAATCCCCCAAACCAGGAACCCGTGGCCCCCGACAATGGGAGAAGGGGGCCACTGCCGGGCGGACCGGTGCCGGTCCGCCGGTGAGGTGGGCCAGGCTACACTCTACATGAAGTAACATGTCCGAAAACACAGGACAACTGCCACCGGTCATCCGCTGATGATCAAGGCGCTGTCTGGTGCCTTCCCATGCGCCGCAGTAACCACGGCAAACCCCTCCATACTATGCGGGGGACCCGGGGCACACCAATCGATATCTCAAGGGGGGCCCCACGTCAGGGTCCGACTCATCCCAGAGGCAGGGGGATATGGCCCGCCATACGCCCACGACCCCGCCCGGGAAAACCAGGACCCCAGGACTACCTCGCAGTCCCTAAGTGCCACGGAGAGGTCAAGTGGGAAGGCACCTGCATCGGCTGCCATTGTAACCCACCTGGCAACGTGGCCCTCAAACAGGGACCTGTAGTACCAGGAGACCAGACACCACCCCCCCCCCCACACACACACACACACCAAGACTGCTCAGGACTTCCACAGGAGGGTAACACCGGGGGGCCTTACCACCTGCCCGCTCCCTCATTCTGAAGGAGCCGTGCCTGCCACTGCTGCTGCCCACCGCTACACACCGTCCCCTCCTTGCACGTGCCAACAGGCCTGTGCAAAACAACATTTCCCATAGACAAGCCGGAACAGGGCAGTGACTGGTACCTAGCCACTGTGCGGGGGGGGAAACAGCGACTGAAGGCCAGGCAGCCGCCCCCCCCACACACATGCAGGCCGGACCGAATGCATGGGCCACTGCAAGATGGCCGCCATGCACACTAGAGGCCAAAACACGTGACAGGCCACAACAAAATGGCGGCCTCGATCAGCAATAAAGGCCGAACATGCGGCTGGCTATGGGAAAATGGCGGCCGGGCCATCACAAAATGCCGCCGCGGCTACCGACCGCCATGCGGCCGGCCCAGCCGAAGGTAAGGGGCGCCCCTAAGGGCCCCCACTTCCCCGGAGGGGATGGGGGCAGCGGTAATGCAGCACCGAGGAGGGGTGAAGAAAAAGGGGGGAAACCAGCCCGCCAGCCTAACACCCCAGGGGGGAACCCGTCTGCCCCCCCCCGCACCCCAAGGGGAGCAGGGGGGGCGTGTACTTACCCATCCTGAGAGGCATAGCGGGTCACCCACCAGAGACTGACTTGCCACCCGCCATTTCGGGGGGAGCTGTCGGCCATGTGACACCCGTGACTCGAGCCCGAGGACCCGGTCCTAAGTGCACTGGCGGGACGTTTAACCCGCCGGCCACCTCGCACGGAACAGGGCCTGCCGCGGCCGACCCCGCTTGCAGCTAAGGATTGGCTCGCGTCCGTTGGCCGGGCTGGGGAGACTCCCTGGACCTAGGATATCCAGCCTGTCACCCAGCCGGCTGCTTGATTGCAGTCTTCATCAGAAGTCTTGAGCAAAGAAAAAAGTGAAAAAACTAACGGGGAACCGCAGATCCCAGCAGGGAGCCAGGTTCTACTCCATGCCACTAGGCAGAAAAAACTGGCCGTGCTGAGCAGAATGGAGGGGTTATACCAAGAGAGGACTGCCCCCTGGGAGGGGCTGTGTCTGCTGGTAGTTGAACTTTGTTCTGCCTAGTGGTGGATAACCCCCCTCCACGTCAAGAATAGAGGATGCGTCCGTCAATGAACGAAAGAGAAATTACGATTTAAATCGAGTTGATTTAAATCAAGTGTTTTTACTAGTGATTTAAACCATGCTTTAAATCGACTGGTTTTAAATCAAATCAACCCTGATTGCAAGGATTTCAACAAACTTTGTTGCAGATTCCTACCCATTTCTTGTTCTAAAGTAATAGCTTTTTGTTAGCTCAAGTCTAGTGCAGGACTAATTCCGAATGGGAATGACTAAATTAAAGGTAGCTGATGCAGCTAGTGTTCTGATAGAACAATTGCAGAGCCTGCATTCCTTTAGAAGTGATTACCCTCAGGGAGGATCTTACCCAAAATTACATATTTGTTGTAGAGGATGCCTAAAACCTGACTTGTATCCGAGTGCAGAGCTTAAGCAAGAAATTACATTTCTGGGGGTATTCTGTACACCAGGGCTTCTCAACCCATGGTAAGCATACCCCTAGGTGTACCTGCACCAAGAGCAGGGGGTACGCCACCTGTGCTGGGTTCCAATCGCCGCTCTAATGCCGGGTACAACGGCTGCACAATTCCTGTATACAGCCGTTGGCCTGCCTCTACACAGTTTTATAATTGCAGAGCTGCCTGCAGCAGAGTGGTACAAGTGTGCCGAGTTCACTCCTGCACACACTTTCAGAGTGATCTCCGCCGGACAGGAGCTGCCTAGTACCCCCACCAGCATGATATCATTCAGAGGCTGGGAGAACGGGATAGAAGAGGAGTGCTGCCACTGTGAGCTGCTCAGAGCGTCCACTGTCATGGACAAGTGAGTGAGCAGAGGCTCTGTTTGCTCCTACTGCGGTGCTTAACTTTTTTTTTTGAAGGGGGGGTTAATTAATCTACAATGCTATTTGTAATATGCAGCATGGAAGGGGTTAAATGTATTGCCATTGGTCACTGATGCATTAGTGACCAGTGGCAATTAATTAACTCCTCTGTGTTGCATTAGTGGCAGTGTTAATTAGCCCCTATGATGCTGCACAAAGGGGTTAATAAACACTGACACTTGTGCCACTAATGCAGCACAAAGGGGTTAATTGCCACTGTTCACTAATGCATCAGTGACCAATGGTAATACATTAACCCCTTCCATGCTGCATATTACAAATAGCATTGTAGATTAATTAACCCTTCAAAACAGTTAAAGTGGTTGTAAAGGCTGAAGGTTTTTCACCTCCATGCATTCTATGGACACCACCAATAGGCTGCATTGGTGATGCTGCACTGATGGGCACCGGTGAGGCGGAGCTGATGGGCACCGGTGAGGCGGAGCTGATGGGCACCGGTGAGGCGGAGCTGATGGGCACCGGTGAGGCGGAGCTGATGGTCACTTAACAGGCTGAACTGATGAGCAATGGTGACGCTGCATTTGATGGGCACTGGTGAGGCTGCAGTGTTGAAGCTGTATCGATGGGTAATGGTGAAGCTGCATTGATGGGCACTGGTGGGGCTGCATTGACAGGCAATGGTGAGGCTGCATTGATGGACGCTGGAGAGGCTGCATTGATGGATGCTGGAGAGGCTGCATTGTTGGATGCTGGAGAGGCTGCATTGTTGGATGCTGGAGAGGCTGCATTGATGGACACCGGAGAGGCTGCATTGATGGACACCGGAGAGGCTGCATTGATGGACACCGGAGGGGCTGCATTGATGGACACCGGAGGGGCTGCATTGATGGACACCGGAGGGGCTGCATTGATGGACACCGGAGGGGCTGCATTGATGGACAATGGAGGCTGCATTGAGGGACACTGGAGAGGCTGCATTTGATGGAGACTGGTGAGGCTGCATGGATGGGCAATGGTGAGGCTGCAGTGGTGAGTCTGCATTGATGGGCACTGGTAAGGCTGTATGGATGGGCACTGGTAAGGCTGTATGGATGGGCACTGAACAGGCTGAACAGATGGGTACTGGTGATGCTGCATTGATGGGCACTAGTGAGACTGCATTGATGGACACAAAAACCATCACAAACTCGCACAGAAATCATCACAAATGCATAATGACATTACACACACACAGAAACCATGACACCCAAACAATAGAAATTACTTTCTCGAGACAGGGATTAGGATATTTTTTTTAGATCTGCAGGGGTACTTCACCGTAAAAGGTTGGGAAACACTGCTGTACACCAACTGTGTAAAGAAAGCAGCTTTTCATCCAAGGAGACTTTGCTTAGAAAAAACTCAGCTCACCTCCTCCTTGTAGTGTTCGCAGCCGCCCCAGTCAGCAGTAACTACAGTACGCTCCGCCTCCCCTCAGCCTACCACACTGGTGATCGGAGAGGGGGTGGGGTTGAGTCAGAGATCTCACAGTGCAGGAGAAGGGGGTAGAAAGGAGCTTTGGAATTTATAAATACATACCCCGCTGGAGCAGTGTATGAATTTGGAAGCAATGGCACTGCTGCTGTACCCACAGTGGCAAGAATACCCCCCCCCCTCCACTTACCCTGGGCCCTCAGTCCGCCCCTGGTCAGCGTGCAGGAGCCACCTAGGCACCATTGGCTAGGTATGCTGTTGTGAAAAGCAGCCGACACCTGTCACAGAGTGGTTCATTGCGGCGCCGGTCCTCAGAGGATATGCGGGGATGCTCTCCGCCGGGGTCCTAGGGACGCCTGGGCCCCCTTCAGGTTTATGGGCTGTATCCCCCCTAATAGCGGCCCTGCATCCACTTTAACGCATGTGAGTTTGTTGGATCACACACACTGCAGCATCTGATGCTTTAACCAGTTGCCGACCGCCTGCCATAGATTGACGGCAGCAACATGGCTCTCCTGTGCGAATTGCTGTCACCTGATGGCAGGCGCAGGAGCAAGTATTGTGGGCGCGTGCTCACAAGCTAGCAGGGGAGCCAATAAGCGGGTGGGGTGGACTCGATGTCGGCCGGCTACCCGCGATCGCTCCCCCGCAGTGACAGAACAGGGATCCGTGAATGTACACAAGCGGATCCCCGTTCTGACAGGGGAGAGGAGAGTGATTGTATGTTCCCAGTATATGGGAGCAGCGATCACTCTCCTCCCCCAGCCATCCCAGCCCCCACACAGTTAGAACACACTGACAAGGAACACATTCAACCCTTTGATCGCCCCCTAGTGTTAACTCCTTCCCTGCCACTGATGTTTACACAGTAACCAGTGGCTATTTCAAGCTCTGATCGCTGTATAAATGTCAGTGGTCCCAAAAAAGTGTCAAAAGTGTCCGATCTGTCCATTGCAATATCGCAGTCCTGATAAAAATCACAGATCAACGCCATTACTAGTAAAAAAAAATAATAATAATAAAAGCGCCATAAATCAATTCTCATAGTTTGTATAACTTTTACGCAAATCAATCAATATACGCTTAATGCGATATTATTGACCAAAAATAGAATACCTATCGGCCAAAACTGATGAATACATTTGCTTTTTTATTTTTTGGGATATGTATTATAGCAAAAAGTAAAAAATAATGTTTTTTTTTTTTTTTTCAAAATTGTCGCTCTTTGTTTATAGCACAAAAAATAAAAACCGCAGAGGTGATCAAATACCACCAAAAGAAAGCTCTATTTGTGGGAAAAGAAGGACGTCAATTTTGTTTGGGTACAACATCGCACGACCGCGCGAATTGTCAGTTAAAGCGAGTAAGTGCCGAATCGCAAAAAGTGCTCTGGTCAGGAAGGGGGTAAATCCTTCCGGGACTGAAGTGGTTAAAAACCATGCTCGATACTTGGCAGATTAATAAGTCTAAGGCCTCATATACACGGGCGTTAACGCCACATTTTTCAGCTGTTTTTACAGCTCAAGAACAACATACCATATTATTCTATGACCTCATATACATGTTGACGTTTTTGAACTGTAGATGGCGTTGGCGTTCTTAAGCTGTAAATCTAATGCAGGACCTGCGCATTCCGAAGCTGCAGCGTTAGAGCGTTTTTGACAGTGAGCCAGCAAAACACTCAAAAATGCGGCTTTATGTTGTATACACAGTGTTAAGCCCCGTCAGGCGTTTCTCTGCCTCTATTCAAAATCAATGGTGGCTTTTTTCCTGGCATCGGTCCCGACGTTACAGCTTTTTTTAACGCCCATGTATATGAGGCCTAAAGTGCATCTGATTGTCAGATATAATGCACGGAAAATGGCAAAGGTTGTGAAGGACAGTGAACTTAAAAGCACATACAGTGCTTTTAAGTGCTTTTACAGTATTTGATCCCCTGCTGATTTTGTACTTTTGCCCACTGACAAAGAAATTATCAGTCTATAATTTTAATGGTAGGTTTATTTTAACAGTGAGAGACAGAAAAACAAAAATATCCAGAAAAACGCATTTCAAAAAAGTTATAAATTAATTTTAAATTTTAATGATTAAAATAAATATTTGATCCCCTATCAATCAGCAAAATTTCTGGCTCTCACGTGTCTTCTATACAGGTAACGAGATGAGAGTGAGGCTGGGTTCACACTATTGCCGCATGCGGCTCACAGCAGCTGTCCGGTGCGTCTCCATTCATAGTTTCAGGTCCGATTTCAGCATGAATTTTGGGCTGATTTCAGAACAAAAGAACCCTGTGCAAATTCGCACTGGAGCCCCAGCAGAGATGTGTGAACAGGCTCCATAGAAAGCCATTCACAATCGCCAGATATGCGAATTGGATGCGGAGAAATCCGCATCCAATTCGCATAGGTGTGAACCCATAACCTCAGCTTGTTACCTGTATAAAAGACACCTGTACACAGAAGCAATCAGATTGCAATCTCTCCATGGCGAAGACCAAAGAGCTGTCCAAGAATGTCAGGGACAAGACTGTAGACCTAAACAAGGCTGGAATGGGCTAGAAGACCATCACCAAGCAGCTTGGTGAGAGGGTGACAACAGTTGGTGCGATTATTCGCAAATGGAAAAAATGCAAAGTAACTGTCAACCTCCCTCGGTCTGAGGCTCCAGGCAAGTTCTCACCTCACGGAGTTTCAATGATCATGAGAACGGTGAGGAATCAGCCCAGAACTACAGGGAATAATCTTTTCAATGATCTCAAGGCAGCTGGGACCATAGCCACCAAGAAAACAATTGGTAACGCACTACACCGAAGGACTGATATCCTGCAGCACCTGCAAGGTCTCCCTGCTCAAGAAAGAACTGTGTGAAAGTGCTGTGGTCAGATGAGGCCAAAATCAAGCTCTTTGGCATCAACTCAATTCAAAGTGTTTGGGGCAGGAGCTGCATATGACCCAAAGAACACCATCCCCACCATCAAACATGGTGGAAAGGTGGAAACATTATGCTTTGGGGGTGTGTTTCTGCTAAGGGGACAGGACAACTTCACCACATCATAGGGACGATTGACGGGGCCATGTATCCTCAATCTTGGGTGAGAACCTCCTTTCTTCAGCCAAGGCATTGAAAATGGGTCATGGATGGGCATTCCAACATGACAATGAGCCAAAACACACGCCCAAGGCAAAGGAGTGGCATAAGGAATAGCACATTGAGGTCCTGGAGTGGCCTACCCAGTCTCCTGACCTTAATCCCATAGAAAATATGTGGAGGGAGCTGAAGGTTCAAGTTACCAAACGTCAGCCTCGAAACCTTAATGATTTGGAGAGGATTTTCAAAGAGGAGTGGGACAAAATCCCTCCCGCAAGGTGTGGAAACCTGATGGCCAACTACAAAAAAGGTCTGACCTCTGATTGTCAACAAGGGTTTTGTCATCGAGTACCAAGTCATGTTTTGCGAAGGGGTCAAATACCTATTTCACTCATTAAAATGCAAATCAATTTATAACTTTTTTGAAATTAGTTTTTTTGGCTTTTTGTGTTGTTATTCGGTCTCTCACTTAAAATAAAGCTACCATTAAAATTATAGACTGATCATTTTTTGGTCAGCTGGCAAACGTACAAAATCAGCAGGGGATCTAATACTTTATTTCCCTCACTGTACACTACAGTTGGCTGTGAATGAGGGATTGCTGAATCAGCACACCATATCAGATATAGTATCAAAACGAAGATGATTTGTGGGTGGCTTTAAGCAATTTCTGCTTGCTTATTCCAGATTACAAGCCTTGCAGGTACAGTTTGGAATGTCACCAAAACTACTGCAGCAAAATATAGCCACTCGTTGGAACAGCACCTACTATATGCTGTAAAGTCTTCTCAAACAAAAGCGTGTTTTAGCTTTGTACATTGAAGATTACAAACTGCCAGCCGCATTGAGCGCACATCAGTGGATGTTAGTTGAAAATAGTTGGTCTCTTCTAACTTAATTTGAAGAGCGAAGTTAGAAGAAAAGAAATAAGCTCAGCCAATGCTGAAGTTATTCCCTTGATTGCTGCACTGAAGCATCTGCTAGGAAAATAGGCAGAAACAGACCATGGTGTAAAAATGGCTAAAACCACTCTACTGGAGGCTGTTAACCGGTTTAAAAACACAGAGTCCAGTCCTCTGTACTCGACTGCAACTAGATCCTCATTTTAACCACTTCACCCCCAGAAGGTTTTCCCATGTTAGGACCAGAGCACTTTCTGCGATTCAGCACTGCGTCGGTTTAACTGACAATTGCGCTGTTGTGCGCCGTTGTACCCAAACAAAATTTGAGTCCTTATTTTCCCACAAATAGAGATTTCTTTTGGTGGTATTTGATCACCTCTGCAGCATTTCTGATCACCGCTATAAACATAAAAAGAGCAACAAAAACATTTCTTACTTTTTGCTAAAATCAAAAAAAATATATAAAAACAAAATGTATTCATCGGTTTTGGCTTATTTATATTCTTCCTCGTATTTTTGGTAAAAAAAATAAATAAATTATTGATTGGTTTGTGCAAAAGTTGCCGCGTTAAACCATCAGAATTCATTTCTGGAGTTTTTAAAAATTTTTTGTTTGTTTGTTTTTACTGGTAATAGCAGCGATCTGCGATTTTTATCGGGACGGACATGTCGGACATTTTTGACACTTTTTTGGGACCAATGACATTTATACAGCGATAAGAAATTGAAATATCCACCGATTACTGTATAAATGTCATTGGCAGTGAAGGGGTTTACCTGCCGGGGGTGATCTAGGGGTTAACTGTGTTCCCTAGGCATGTTCTGTGAGGGGGCTGGGCTACCATGGACATAAGAGATCTAACTGATCCCAGTGACCGGATCAGTAGATCTTTTAAATGCCCACTGAAAGACCGGTGAACCACCATGTTTACATCGGGGGTTCCCCGTTCTCTCGGCCAGGTCATCGCAGCTTACCGGCAGACATCGGGTCCGCCCGAGCCGTGGGCACACTCCTGCAGATGGCGATTCCCGCTAAGCTGCCATAGTAGAGTAGTAAATATACGCGAGCCGGTCGGGAACCGGTTAAAGAACATTATTCTAATGCGGAGAAAACGCAGCGTGCATGGGAAATGATACAGGCACAACTGAAGGTGATGGAATGCATCTGGTGAAGAAGTTTGGAGGTGTAGCACAGAGTAAAGTGTACCAGAGAAACGGTTGCATACAACTGAAGAGGAAAACACTCCCTCGCTATCTGGTTTTTTGACGATAGCAGTGCCACAACAACTGCAGCTACTCAACAGATGGAGATTAATGCTGCATTCACACCTGGGTGTAGCGTTTTCAGGAAGAAATATACGCATTTTTTACCACGATTTTACCGCGATTTTTACAGCAAATTTTGTACAGGTCAAAAGGTCACCAATGTAAAATGTAGAAAAATGCAAAAATAAAGCTACAAAAATACTTCCAGAACTTGTTTGAGCTTCAGGCGTTTTCAGGCTTTTGGCTTCAGGCATTTTTGAGTGGAGATGTGCTTCAAGCTACAAAACGCTCAGGTGTGAATGGGGCCTTATTTAGCTGAACTGCCTGTCGCCAGAAGTGACAATCCCCTTGAGTACTGGCACGTGAACAAAGAATACTTTCCACTGCTTACACAGATTGCATGCAGATATTTATGTGCCCCAAGCACCAGTACAGAGAGTGAGAGACTATTCAGCATAGCATCTCATATTCTTGAGGAGAAGAGGAACAATCTCTCGAGTGAGAAAGTTGAACTGTCGTTCTTAAAGCGAAGTCCGCAACAATATCCTGGCCATTTTTTGTGATACGGCACTGCGTTGCTTCAACTGACAATCGCGCGGGCGTGCGACACTGCACTAAAATAAAATGCATGTCCTTTCTTTTTCCACAAATAGAGCTTTCTTTTTGGTGGCATTTGATCACCTCTGCAGTTTTACATTTTTTGCGCTATAAACAAGAAATGACCGACACTTTTGAAAAAAAAAAAAAATATATATATATATATTTTTTTTTACTTTCTGCTATAATACAAATCCAAAAAAAAAAATCATTA
>BLSH010553235.1:196750-213248 GCA_018402905.1 Glandirana rugosa | reverse complement strand
GTGCCAACACCTTGGTGAACACCCTGGGAGCCGAGGCCAGACCGAAAGGTAGGGCCACAAACTGGTAGTGCAGGTCTCCCACTGTGAAGCGCAGAAAACGTTGGTGATTTTGGCAGATGGGAACGTGCAGATAGGCGTCCCTGATGTCCAGGGATACTAAGAATTCCCCTTGATGCAGGGCGGCAACGACCGAGCGAACGGACTCCATCTTGAACTTCTGTGCTTTGACAAAGCAGTTCAGAGCTTTGAGGTCCAGAATCGGCTTGACCCCGCCCTTTTTGGGCACCACAAAGAGGTTTGAGTAAAAACCACAGAACCTCTCCTCCAGTGGAACTGGCACCACGACGCCCATGTCCGCAAGGGACTGGACCGCGCCTAACAGCTCCTCCAGACGCCCCTGCGGGAGTCTCAGGTTTGAGGGAAAAAACCTGTCTGGGGGCAGACCTTTGAACTCTATCCGGTATCCGGTGGACACCATATCTTTGACCCACCGATCGGAGATGTGAGCTGTCCAGCAGTCCGCAACTCCAATAACCGGCCCCCCACCCGAGAGATGGGCGGGGGCACCGGGCACGCTGAGGAGGGCTTATCCTCCGCTTTACCGGGTTTCCGGTGTCAGGTTCTCTTACCAGACCCAGCCGAGGCCTTACTGGACTTGGAACCCGCCCCGGCTGTGCCGAAGGCACGAAAAAACTTTTTCTGCCCAGAAAAAAGGGGGGCCCTGTCGTCGGCGAAAGACCCGCCGTTTGGGTTCCGGAAAAAAAAAAGACTCCCCCCCCCGTGAAATCCTTAATGATTTCGTCAAGCTGCGGTCCAAACAAACGACCCCCCTGGAAGGGAAGGTCCGTGAGGCGCTTCTTAGACGCCTGATCACCCGACCAAGACCTCAGCCACAACACCCGTCTGATGATTACTGCAAAAGCGGAAATTTTTGACAGCATGGGCATGATGTCCAGCAGGGAGTCGCACAGATAATGGAGGCCTTCCGCCATGTGTTGCACCTTATGCAACTTATTCCTCACACAATTGCAACTTAAATATTTGCTCACCGAGGAGAGGCACTCAAAAAGAGACTGTGCTGGCATTGCTGAGGCCAGAGCTGGCCGCATAGCAAGACCTGCTGCCTGAAAGATAGCCTTAGACACTATTTCCGTGCGACGATCCGCCGCGTCCTTAAAGGAGGGCGAACCCTCCACAGGAAGGGTTGTAGCCTTATTCAGACGGCCACCGGTGGGTCCACCGAAGGGGAAGCCCACCGCTTAAGGAAAGAATCCTCAAAGGGATAGCGCTCCGCAACATGCTTAGGCAAGGTGAAGGAATTTTTGGGGAAACACCATTCCTTAAAAACAGCCCGCTCAAAAAATTGATCATAGGGAAAAGCCCTAGGGGACTTAGGAGGCCTCAAAGACCCACAGACATAAGTGGAAGTCTGCGCCTCCGCTGACTGATCAAGGCGCAGGGCCTGGCGAATGTCAACAATTAGCGCCGCCACAATTGCCCTGTCGCGCGCCACTGAGGTCCCCTGGTCCTCTTCAGTATCTGAGAGAACCAATTCGCCTTCAGAGTGCCACGGGGGTCCCCATGACAACCGAAGCGACTTCATGATCTGAATCCTCGCCTGAGGAGACATGGGGGCCAATCGCTTAGCGGGGGGCTCTGGGGCCGGAGCAGTAACCACCTTTGGAATTCCAGAAAAAGAGCCCGCAAAAGGTCCAAAGTGACCGCAGGGGCTTGTGCAGATCGCTGCTCTGCCGATTCAAAATCAGAGGGCGCTGCAGGGTCCATAGCCGCAGCGTCGCCGTCCCCAGACATAGGCCTGAATGGGACACCCCCCCCCCCCATGTAATCACCACCACCACCTGAAACCAACCAGGGAGCCTGGGAGGACAAGCCCACTAATACCAACACCCCACGGAGCCAGCCAAAACTGCTGCTTCTAGCCCTGTAGCCTGTCAGCGCTGTGAGAGAAAAAAGCGCGCCTGGGGACTGTACCACACGTGCAGTTGTCGCTTCTCTGAGGAGAAAGCGTGCGCAGTTACACAGGGCGCAATACTACAAACCGCCACCGGGGAGAAAAAGGCGCCCGTGCAACACGAGCCAACCGCCGCAAAATGGCGGCAGGGCTAAACTGCAATCCGAACGAACATTCCCAGCGGGAACGAACCCTCCCAGCGGGAACGAACCCTCCCAGCGGGAACGAACCCTCCCACCGGGAACGAACTTTCCCTGCGGGAACACCGGTACAGGCCCAGGGCCCCTTGAATCACAAGCGCGACGCCGCGCGAACGCAGCAGGCCGGGGGGGGCTGGGGGTGAGGGGTGGGGGGGCAACCCAATTACTAGGTGCACCCCTGACAGGGAAAAAGCTACCGCTAAATTTTAACTGCCCCGGATGCCGCTCCCCACGCCCTAAGGCGGGGGAGGGGTCCACTCACCAGTCCAACGGGCGTTGCGGGTAGCCACCCGAAGCAGACTTACCCCCCTTGTCCCGGGAAGGATTGCTGCTGGCCAAGGCCACTGGAAAAGCAAAAGCCAGACCCTGGGCACAAGTGGCAACAGCCACAGGTCGCCCGCACGGAATGGGCCCTGAGCGACGTAGCCCTGTCATTTCAAGGTAGCTCGCCAGGAGGTGGCCGGGCAGGGCAAAGCTTTGGATTCGTGATATCCGCTCTATGCCAAAGCCGGCTAGTTGATAGAAGTCTTCATTTTTTCCTCAGAGAAAATTTACATGCAGAAAACGCAGGTCCCAAAGGGAACCCAGTCAACTCCTTTGCACTAGGCAAACAAAACTGAATGCTATTGGCCAGCAGGGGGTTTTATAGGCTCAGGTGGGGACGGCCCCCATGGGAGGGGCCAGCATATCCCTGATGCTTTTGCATCTGTTTTGCCTAGTCACACCCGATAGGACGACATAAAACCCACGTGTCATTTAAGAAGAGCTGCGTCTGTCAGTGAACGTAAGAGAAAAAGGGATTTTATTAAAACTTACCGTAAAATCCTTTTCTCCGGGTTCACTGACAGACGCAGCTCTCCATTACATTTGGGGTTTATGCTGGTCTCACTAGGAGTTAACTAGGCACGGAAAAGAAACAGCTGGCCCCTCCCATGGGGCCGTCCTCTCACATAAACCCCCTCCATAGAATAGCTCACCAGTTCGTACACAAGTCGTACAAGAACAGAGCACAGAGGGGTGGGTGCTGCATCTGTCAGTGAACTCGGAGAAAAGGATTTTACGGTAAGTTTTAATAAAATCCCCTTTTCTCCTATCGTTCACTGACAGACGCAGCTCTCCATTACGTGTGGGGATGTCCCCAAGCTGTGTCAAAAAAGAGGGGTGGGTAAACGCTAACAACAGTACCCAACTGAACCTCTAAGGAGGCGCCAGATGCGCCTACACTGCCGCCTGCAAAACTTTGCGGCGAAAAGCAGCATCTGAAGATGCCAACACATCAACTTTATAAAATTTAGTGAAAGTGTGAACCGAGGCCCAAGTGGCCGCCTTGCACACCTGTGACACCGAAGCCTGGTGTCTGAAATCCCAGGAAGTGCTAACAGCCCGGGTAGAATGAGCCGTGACCGGAAAAGTCTGATCCAACGAGAAATCGTAGCAGACGAGGCCGCCTGTGAAAGGAAGAAACCACCTTCGGGAGGAATGAAGGAGAGGGTCGCAAGACCGCCTTGTCCCTATGTAGGACCAGGTAGGGAGACTTGCACGATAGTGCTACCAATTCAGACACCCGTCTGGCAGAAGTGATGGCAACTAAAAAGGCCACCTTCTGCGACAGCAATTGTAAGGAATTCTCCCTGATATTCTCATAAGGCGGTTTCTGAAGTACAGAAAGCACCAAATTCAGATCCCACGGAGCCATCGGAGCCTTCACCCGAGGCGCCACATGTCGCACACCTTGTGCAAAGGTACGAATCAACGAGTGCGAAGCCAAAGGTCTCTGAAAAAGAATCGCCAGAGCCGATATCTGGCCCTTGAGTGTGCTCAAAGCCAGTTTTTTGTTCAGGCCTTGCTGCAAAAAAGTCAGGACCCTGGACACGACATAAGAGCGAGGGTTATGACCCTCCGCCTCGCACCAAGCTACATAAGCCTTCCAGGTGCGGTGGTAAATCTTGCGGGAAGTACACTTGCGAGCCTTCAACAACGTAGGGATCACTGAGTCAGGATTATTGGTATCCCCTCCGCCACTATCCTGCATATCAATCGCGGAAGCAGTTTTATCGGAGGGAAGGCGTACAGAAGGCGGTAATGACCCCAGGGGGCCACCAGAGCGTCCGTGGCCACTGCCAACGGATCCTTTGTTCTGGACACAAAGGTCTCCACCTTGTGATTGAATCGAGACGCCATGAGATCCACGTCTGGCGTCCCCCATCTGCGGCAAATCTGATTGAACACCTCCGGGTGGAGAGACCACTCTCCCTGGTCCAGCGTCTGGCGACTGAGGAAGTCCGCCTGCCAGTTCTCCACACCTGGAATGTAAATGGCAGAGATTGCGGGAACGTGATGTTCCGCCCACCGTAGTATCAGAGTTGCCTCCGCCGCAGCTGCTGGACTCCTTGTGCCGCCTTGATGGTTCACATACGCCACTGCTGTGGCATTGTCCGATTGAATTTGAATCGGACGATCCTGCAATCTCACTGTCCAGTGAAGAAGACACAATCTGATTGCTCTCAGCTCCAGTACATTGATGGGGAGGCGAGCCTCCTGTGCCGACCAACAGCCCTGGGCAGACAGCTGCCCCAGGATCCCTCCCCAGCCTGAAAGACTGGCATCAGTGGTGATGATTACCCACTGAAGGGGCAGGAACGACTTCCCCTGAGTCAGGGCCGAGTCCCGAAGCCACCAGGTCAGAGACGCCCTATCTGGGAGCTCAGACGGATATGAAGGTCCAAGGACCGAGGGGACCTGTCCCACCGAGCCAGAATTGCTCGCTGAAGGAGACGAGTGTGACTCTGGGCGAATGGGATCGCCTCGAACGACGAGGCCATGAGCCCCAGCACCCGCACACAGAACCGTAATGAAGACCGACGGTGCGACAAGAGAGTTCGCACTGCCCACTGTAGAGACAGCCACTTTGCTGGAGGAACACCTTCGCCTGTTCTGTGTCCAGAATTAGACCCAGATACTCCAGGCAACGGGATGGAGAGACCGACGACTTCTGCAGGTTGAGTAAGCAACCGAAGTCCTGCAGCGATGTCATTGTGATTCTCACATTCTCCTTCAGAGCTGAGACGGACTCCGCTCGCAGGAGCAGGTCGTCTAGGTAGGCTACCACCGCAATGCCTCTCTGTCGGAGCAACGCCAACACCGGGGCTATCAGTTTTGTGAAAAATCGAGTTGCTGAAGCCAGGCCGAAGGGGAGTGCCACAAATTGAAAGTGGAGGTCTCCCACTGCAAAGCGCAGGAAGCGCTGATGCCGTGGAAGAATGGGTACATGGAGGTATGCATCCCTGATGTCCGGGGACGCCAGAAATTCCCCCTGGTGAAGGGCGGCCACGACCGAGCGGATAGATTCCATCCGGAATTTCCGCGCCCTGATATACCGATTCAGGTCCTTCAGGTCCAGTACTGGCCGAACCCCCCTTTTTTTTGGGAACCACGAATAGATTTGAGTAGAAACCTCGAAACCTCTCTTCTGGAGGCACTGGCACGATCACCCCTTGGGCCGAAAGTGCGTGGACAGCCCCAAAAAGAGCCTCCCGGCGGTCCTGCGGGAGCCCTCAGTTTGATGGGAAGAACCGGTCTGGGGGTAGAGTGTTGAACTCTATCCTGTACCCGGTGGACACCACTTCCCGGACCCAACGATCGGGAATGTGGGCAAGCCACCGGCCTGCGAACCCCAGAAGACGTCCCCCCACCCGAATCCCGGATGGGGGCAACCCATCAGGCCGAGGAGGACTTGTCCTCCGCCTTTTCGGTTGTGCGCTGCCACTGCCGTTATCCGGCCACTGCAGCGACCTTACCGGGGCAGGTCCCTTTACCTGCTGCGCCCGGGGTGTGAAAAAACCTCTTCTGACCCGAGGGAGGGGGCCCCTGACTATGACGAAACTCACGCCTACGGGGTTCTGGAAGGAAGGTACTCTTACCTCCCGTGAAGTCCTTAATAATCTCATCCAAACGTGGACCAAATAGACGTCCACCCTGAAAAGGGTGGTTAGCAAGCCCCTTTTTGGAAGCATGGTCACCGGACCAAGAACGCAACCAAAGTATCCATCTGAGTATCATAGCAAAAATCGTTATTCTGGATAACATCGGCAGTAAATCAACGGCCGCATCACAAAGGTACTTGAACCCTTGGAGCAAAAACTCAGCCCTCTGCAGTGCATCCATCAGGCGACCGTTTTCCAGATCCTTCTGGAGCTCTTCCATACGCTCATACAGATGTTGAGCCGCCATGGCGGACGCCAGGGCTGGTCGCACAGCAGAGCTTGCCACCAGGAACAGCGACTATAAAAGCGTTTGTTTTTCTATCAGCGGAATCCTTAAAAGAAGGGGTCCCTTCCAGAGGAATGGTCGTTGCCTTATTAAGGCAGGCTATCGGTTGGTCCACCACAGACGATTCCCATTTTTTCAAAAAGCTTTCCTCAAAGGAATAGCGAGCAGCGAACCGATTGACAGCGCAGAAGAGTGCTGCGGACACTGCCATTCACGATAAAGAAAATGATCAAAAAAGTAATTGTAGGGGTAAGCCTTGGGGGACCCTAGGGGGTCTAGAGGACCCACGCACATACGCATCAGACTGCGATTGGCCATCCTGACCCAGTCGAAGCTTAGTGCGAATGCCAGTGATAATGGCGGCGACCAACGCTTTTCCGTGCGCAGCCGCTGCCCCCTGATCCTCTTCACCGTCCAAAGGGCCCAGTTCCCCATCAGACAGGTCCACTGGGGTCCCTGAGACCCCTGAGACCATTTCCGGATCAGAAACCTCCCCTGAGGAATAAAGAGGAGGAGGGGGACGCTTCTTGGGGGCATCCACCCTGGGGAGAAATTCACTAAAGACCGCCCGCAGCTGGTCCAAAAATGCCCCTTGCGCAGATTGCGCCTCCTCAGCAGGCTCAGCAGTGTAATCTGCCATCTCCCCTCAGTGACACTAAGAAAGATGATGAGGCACCCCCACACTGCCGCACACCACCGCCCCACAGTGTACCAGGGAACCCAGGAGGACTGCACCCACCGCCACCAGCACCCACAGGGGAGCCCAGCTATACTTGCTGTTCCGCTGCCTGTAACCCTGGAGGAACGTCAGAAGAGCCGCACCGCCAGTTCTCCACCATTCCACAGAGAAGGAAGAACGCTGCACACACACGTGTATTGCAGAGGCATGCAGTCAAAATGGCCGCCGTTAAACACTAGAGGCCGAAAAACACCCTCAGGGAACGTGCAGTACCGCAAACGACCGCTCTGAGCGCTAGAGGGAAAGCCCCATAGGCCCAATATGTCTGCGGCTACGGCATCGGTCCGCCGCAAAACGGTGCTGGACGATCGGTGCAGTGCGGGGGGTGAACAGGAGCTCCACGCGCCCCACCAGCGGCTACCCAGCAAGAAAAAAAAATTTTTTTTTGGGGTCGTTGGTCCTCCTTTCTGTCCCTAAAAAAAGGGGGGAAAGGCAGGAACTCTCACTCACCACTCCGACGAGCGCCGTGTAGCCACCCAGTCGCAGACCTTCCGCCCCTTCTTGGGCGGTATGCTGCAGGCCAGAGAAATCGCCCTTCCCAAAATCGCATCCGGGGCTGGGTGCAAGGGGGGGGATCACCCCAGGCCACCCGCACGGAACGGGCACGATGCGGCGGGTCCCCATACGTCGGGACTGGCTCGCATCGGTCGGCCAGGTCGGGGAAAGTACAGAGCCCATGGACTCTCTATGCCCCGAACGGCTTCTTGATAGCAGATCGATCTTGATAGAAGACAAAAAATTTAAATAAAAGAATGGTCACAAACAGGATCACACTTCCCCTACAGGGAAGCCAGGTCAACTCCTTGCAAACTAGGCATTTAGACTGGTGAGCTATTCTATGGAGGGGGTTTATGTGGGAAGAGAGGACGGCCCCATGGGAGGGGCCAGCTGTTTCTTTCCCTGCCTAGTTAACTCCTAGTGAGACCAGCATAAACCCCACACGTAATGGAGAGCTGCGTCTGTCAGTGAACGATAGGAAAAAGATCAATGTTTTCACATAGCAGGCATGCCAGGAATTCCTGGTATGCCTGCTATGCGACAACACCACTCCCTTTCTCTCCACCTCCTCCTCCTCCACTCTGATAAGCGGCACTGGTGGGCACTGTTGAGCAGCACTGGTGGGCACTGATGAGCAACACTGGTGGGCACTGATAAGCGCTCCTGGGCACTGCTAAGCGGCACTGGTGGACACTCATAAGCGGCACTGGGCACTGGTGGACACTGATAAGCGGCACTGGGCACTGGTGGACACTGATAAGCGGCACTGGGCACTGGTGGACACTGATAAGCGGCACTGGGCATGGATAAGCGGCAATGGGCAATAAGTGGCACTGGTGGGCACTGATAAGCAGCACTCGGCACTGGTGGGCACTGATAAGCGGCAATGGGCAATGATAAGAGGCACTAATATGACCGCACTGATGGTCACTGATAAGCAGCACTGATAAGCGGCACTGGTGGGCACTGATAAGACCGCACTGATGGGCACTGATAATCAGCATTGGTGGGCACTAGTATGACCGCACTGATGGGCACTGATGAGACCGCACTGATGGGCACTGATAAACTGCACTGATGAGGCTGCACTGATAAGAAGTAAACACCGTCCACTGCCAAATATCTGTAGGAGGGGATTCCACCATCCCTGCAAAGTTTGCAGTAATTTGTATGTCTTATTTTCAGTGTGATGTGTATTATATGTGACGTTACATATCACAGAGGCCAGTATTGTGGTAATATTGAAGATACATATGTGTTTGTTTTAAAAGTACTACATGTTATATACATATGTATACGCACGTATGTTATATACACATTTAAATACATGTTATATAGGGCTATATGCATGTCCATATGTCATTTATTCCTATTTTTGTTACTTTTTACCTTTGTTTTTATTGGTTTTCTTTTTCTTATAGTGGATGTTAGTATTTTTAAAAAAAAAAATTGCCGTTGATCATGAATAATTTCTCTTACGTTCATTGACAGACGCAGCCTCTTATTCATGACACGTGGGGTTTATGCACCTTTTACCAGGAGTAGACTAGGTAGAACGAAGTTCAGAAAAGCAAAGCTGGCCCCCCCTCCCAGGGGGCCGTCCTTACTCAGCATATAACCCCTCAGCCCTGCATAGCATATCAGTTTATTTATGCCTAGTGCAAGGAGTTAGACTTGGTTCCCTGCTGGGATCTGCGGTTCCCCTATTTTTGGTTTTTTTTTCCTTTTGCGCAAGCCTTCTGATGGAGACTGCAATCAAGTAGCCGGCTGGGGAACATGCGGATATTCCTTGTCCTGCCATCTCCCCAGCACGACCGACGGATGCGAGCCACCCTTAGCTTTAGCGGGGTCCGCCACATCGTGCCCGTGCCGTGCGGGTGGGTGGTGGGTTAAACGCCCCTCCTGCGTATCCAGTGATCGGGCTGCTGCTCGATCCAGAGGTCACATGGCCAGCAGCATCCCTCCCCACCTGGGGGGAGGAAGGTCTGCTCCGGGTGGCTACCCGCTACGCCTGTCTGGAAGGCTGAGGGTGGAAGGGCGGCGGCTAGCGGTGCCCGCTCCAGTGGGGGTACACCAGTGTTTCCCTCCTCCCCCGCCAGTTTGCACGTCCGCCCGTTCGTTCGTCCGCCCGCTCGCCTCATACCACGAGGCGTTGGCCGCCATTTTTTCTTAGCCGCGACCATTTTGGGAGCGGTGGTTGGCCTCTTGTGGCCGCTGGCGTTCATTTTTGGTTGGTCTCCCTGAATGGGTAAAAACACATGTGCGTTGGCGCCCCTTCTCCTCTTCTTGGTCGGCGCTTGGGACGGCAGCAGCAGCGGCATCGGCAGGCGGGCAGCCTCTTCTCAAGCATCTGCAGGAGGGCAGTATTCAGCAAGTATCGCTGGTTCTCTCCCTACGGTGCGGGCGCAGTGGTGCTGGGTCCTACTAGACAGTCCCGAAAGTTCTGCATTGTGCGGGGGTGCATTGTGGGGGCGTATGGTCGGTAGGTCTCATAAGTGTCCCGGCGGTGGCGCAATGGTGGCTGAACCGGCAGTTGCTTCTCCGGAAGGGTCCGCGGAAGCACAGGCTGCTCTGGGACCTCTGGTTCCCCTAGACCAATTGACTTCAATTTTGGAAGAGTTTTTCGCCCGGGGGGAACCGAGCCTGGGTAGGGGGGGCCCCAGGAAGCGCCCACCTCCTTCTCAATCTTCGGAGGAGGAATCAAAGCCGGAAGGGGGCTCTGGGGTCACAGGGACCCCCGTGGAGCTCTGGGATGGGGAGCTGGAGCCTTCAGATGGTGAAGAGGACCAGAGGGACTCTGTGGCACGCGAAAAAGGCGCTGGTGGGCGCCCTGGTCACGGCCGCCCGTAATTCTCTATGGCTGGACAAGGCGAGAGTGTCACAGGCATCTGCCTACACTTTTGGGTCCAAGAAGCCCTCCCGGGCTCCCAAGGTATTTCCCTACCTCGAGTATTTTGACCAATTTGTCTATAAGGAATGGCAGCGTCCCCTTTGAGGACAGCCTTTTACAGAAATGGGCCTCCCCCACGGTGGATCCGCCAGTGGCCCGCCTGAATAAGGCGACGACTATTCCCTTGAAGGGGTCCCCCTCTTTTAGGGATCCGGCCGATAGGCGGACGGAAGCAGTGTCCAAGGCACTTTTCCTGGTGGCGGGGGCAGCCATGAGGCCGGCCTTGGCGTCGGTCATGGTGGCACAGTCGCTCACGGAGTGTGTGATGGAGTGGAGTGATGCTCGGGGCGGCGTGGATTCGCCTGAAGCGGTGCAGCGAGCAGACCACCTGGTGCAAGGGCTTCGTTACCTCTGTGACACGGCACTGGACTTGGTGCCGATGCTGTCTAAAATGTCAGGTGACCACGCATCTAGGAAGGGCCTTACGGACCTGCCTTTTCAGGGTGGTCGGCTTTTTGGGCCCCAGTTGGATGAAATCATTAACGATTTCACCGGGGGGGGGGGGGGGGGGGGTTTTTTCGTGCGCCCGGTTCTGCGGGCAAGGGCTCCCGGCCCGGCAAGTCTGCCTCTGGGACAGGTAAGAAGCCCTGGAAACGCAAGCCCGAAAACACGGAGGAGAAGCCCTCCTCCGCATGATGGGTTGCCCCCGCCCGTCTCTCGGGTGGGGGACCGGCTTCTGGGGTTCGCGGACCGGTGGGCCACTCGCATCTCCGATCGATGGGTGCGGGAGGTGGTGTCCTCCGGGTACAAGATAGAGTTCAGTATTCGGCCCCCGGACAGGTTCTTCCCGTCAGATTTAAGACTCCCTTCGGGGCGTCGGCAAGCTCTGTTAGAGGCTGTCCAGACGCTGTCCGAACAGGGGGTGATTGTGCCAGTTCCTCCGTCGGAAAGATTCCGCGGCTTCTACTCAAACCTCTTTGTGGTGCCAAAGAAGGGGGGGGGGTCAGGCCGGTTCTGGACTTGAAAGCGCTCAATCACTTTGTGAAGGCGCACAAATTTAGGATGGTGTCAGTCCGTTTGGTCGTGGTCGCCCTGCACCAGGGGGATTTTCTGGCGTCCCTGGACATCACGGACGCGTATCTTCACGTTCCCATTTATGTCCGGCACCAGCGCTTTCTGCGTTTTGCTGTAGGGCACCTCCATTATCAATTTGTGGCTCTCCCTTTCGGTCTGGCCTCGGCTCCGCGGGTCTTAACCAAGGTCCTGGCCCGGTGTTGGCTCTGCTGAGACAGAGAGGCATTGCTGTGGTAGCTTACCTAGACGATCTTCTCCTGCGAGCGGAGTCAGCTCCGGCTCTGGAGGACAATGTTGCTATCACTCTGACCTCACTGCGGGGCTTGGTTGGCTAATCAATCTACAGAAGTTGACATTGACCCCGTCCTGTCGCCTGGAATATCTGGGCCTGATATTGGACACAGTGCGGGCGAAGGTAATTCTACCCCCGGCCAAGTTGCTGACGCTACAAGCAGCGGTGCGAACCCTGTTGTCACGACGGTGGTCCTCCTTACGTTTCTGCATTCGGGTGTTGGGGCACATGGTCTCGACCTTCGAGGCGATACCGTACACCCAGAGTCACACCCGGCTCCTGCAGCGAGCGATACTGCTGCAGTGGGACAAGTCTCCCTTGTCTCTGGATCTGCTGGTCTGGCTGGATCATCAGACCAGGGGGTCATTGAACTGGTGGCTTCGGGCCCCGGCACTGACATTGGGGAAGTCATTCCTTCCCCTGGAGTGGTCGATAGTCACGGCGGATGCCAGCCTCTCGGGCTGGAGAGGAGTCCTGGGGCAACTGTTGGCTCAGGGCCGTTGGTCGACGCAGGAGTCTCGTCTCCCGATCAATGTGTTGGAACTGAGGGCCATCAGGCTCTGTCTCTTCCACTGGTCGGCAAGGCTACGCGGCCTTCTGGTTCGGGTTCAGTCGGACAACGCCACGGCGGTGGCGTATGTGAACCATCAAGGCGGAACAAGGAGCTTGACAGCAGCGGCAGAGGTAGCCCACATTCTGCGGTGGGCGGAACTTCACCTGCCAGCAATCTCCGCCTTCTACATTCCGTGCGTAGAAAATTGGAAGGCGGACTTTCTCAGTCGCCAGACGCTGGACGAGGGAGAATAGTTCCTGCATCCAGAGGTGTTTTGCCAGATTTGCAAAAGGTGGGGCACGCCAGATGTGGATCTCCTGGCGTCCAGATTCAACCACAAAGTGAAGACCTTGGAACCCCCGTTCTTTTTCAGTATCTTGGGTGCTGGCCTTTCTTCAACAAGGCCTGGATCAAAAGTTGGCCTTGAGCACGCTCAAAGGTCAGACTTCTGCACTGGCGATTCTTTTCCAGCGTCCTTTGGCAACGCATTCTTTGATCCGTACATTTGTACAGGGTGTACGTCATGTGGTTCCTCAGGTCGCCCCTGGCACCGTGGGATCTGAACTTGGTACTTTCTGTGCTGCAGAAACCGCCATATGAGCAGATCAGGGATATCCCCTTACAATTGCTGTCTCAGAAGGTCGCCTTCTTGGTGGCCATTACATCTGCTAGGTTGGTGTCTGAATTGGCGGCTTTGTTGTGTAGGTCCCCTTATTTAGTCCTACATAAGGATAAGGCGGTGTTGCGTCCGTCTCCTTCGTTCCTACCAAAGGTGGTTTCCTCTTTTCACATTAATGAGGACATTGTCCTCCCTTCCTTGTGTCCGCGCCCGTCTCATCCTAAGGAGATTGCTCTGCATTCCTTGGATGTAGTGAGGGCTTTGCGGGTGTATTTGGCAGCTACGGCTCCTTTTCGGAGGGCCATCCGGCACCACGAACAACGCATCCGACTTCCGAAAGGAGGCCGTGACTGACAAATACACCCACAGAGCCCTAGCCCATGCAATAAGCTCACCAGGAGACCATCCAAAAATGGCCGCCGTAGCAAACACTAGAGGCCAAACCACCACCAAGATGGCAGCGACTCCGGAAAAAATGCATCAGACCGTGAAAAAATGGCGGCGATCGCCGCATGGTCGGGGGGCCCAAAAACAGCAGCACTGAGGCGGAAGCGGCGGGATGCGGTGCGGATGGTTGGGGGGGGAGGGGTGAGGGGGTAATAAACGGAACCACCCTCGCCCAAACAGAGGGGGAGATAGGGCACCCACCAGCCCCCCCCCCTCTGCACCCCCGAGGGGGGGGGAGCGTACTCACCCTTCCAGACGGGCGCAGCGGGTAGCCATCTGAGACAGGCCTGCCGCCCCTACAGGTGGAGAGGGAGCTGGCTGTAAAATATTAAGGAAAAACCATAAACTAGTTAAGCTAATGGTGATTTTCTTTGTGAAGGAAAAAAGGCCCACCTCTGTGGTGGAGTGAAGTTGGGTTATAGGGGAGCCACCCATGGGGGGGTGTTAGACTGTGATATAAATGGGGGGGCACTAACATAATAAGGAAGGGGTATGCAGTGTCAAGGGGAGGCTGTGATGTTAAGGAGGGGACTGAGGACACTGATGTAAAAGGAGTGCAGCTGTGTGAAGGATCTGAGTCTTGGCACAAACATAAGATTTGAACCTCAAAACATGAAATTTGGGTCAAATTTTTTTATTGACCAGACCTCTGTGAATTTTAATTAATTAAATACCCCTGACTAAAATATTCCCAGAACTAAACTTTCTTCATCTTTAAAGCAGAACGATGAGCAAAATAAAAGATGAATACATGACGCAGTCTGTCACTAGCAATAAAGCATCCGTTTCATTTTTTTGTTGAAGTGTAGTTACATGTAAAAGAAGGGGTCTGTGCTGCCAAACACTAATCCAATCACTAGAACTAGTCCTGCAAAGTCTGCTAGGAAATGGACAAGTAGTAGGTAAGGATTCACTGCCCTCGTCTACAGGGAACTGTACCTTTAACAAAAAAAATTGCAATACAGTGGCTTTAAAGTGTTCATTGAAGTGGTTGTAAAGTCAAAAGTTTTTTTTTTTATCCTAATGCATTCTACGCATTAAGATAAAAAACCTTCTGTGTGCAGCAGCCCCCACTCAGCCCCCCTAATACTTACCTGAGGCCCCTCTAGATCAAGCGATGTTGTAGGAGTGTCTTGGCTGCCCAGGACTGCCCTCCTCATTGGCTGAGACAACAGCGCGGCACCACTGGCTCCCACTGCTGCCTGTCAGCCAATCAGGAGCAAAAAGGGGGCAGGGCTGGGCATCGGCTTCGTGTCTGAATGGACACAGGGGAGCTGTGGCTCGGTTCGGGTGCCCCCATAGCAAGCTGCTTGCTGTGGGGGCACTCAAAAGAAGGGAGGGGCAGGAGCACTGAAGAGGGACCCTAGAAGAGGAGGAACCGGGCTGCTGTGAAAATCCACGGCACAGAGTGGGTAAGTAAAACATGTTTGCTATTTTTAACAAAAAAAAAAAAAATCGAGACTTTACAATCATTTTGACCGAAAAATATATATATTTTTTTATAATGTTTGGCATCATGTAGAGCTGCACGATTCTGCCCAAAATGAGAATCACGATTTTTTTACCTAGAATAAAGATCACGATTCTTGCGGCGTAACATCTTACATATTCAGATAAATTGAGCTAATAGCATTTTTTTTTTTTTTTTTTTTGAAAGTGTCATTTTTCCGAAAAATTGCGTTTGAAAGACCGCTGCGCAAACACTGTGTGAAATAAATTATTGCAACAACCACCATTTTATTCTCTAGGGTCTCTGCTAAAAAAAAAAGGGATTTTTTGTATAACTTACTGTAAAATCCTTTTCTCTGAGTTCACTGACAGAAGCAGCCTTCTTAGGACACATGGGGTTATGCTCATCCTACTAGGAGTAGCCTAGGCAAAACAAACAAAAGTGTAGGTTGGCCCCTCCCAGGGGGCCGTCCTCACCTTAGCATATAATCCCCCTGCTCTGTACAGCACATCAGTTCGTAACAAGCCGTACAAAACCAACGCAGAGGGGTGGGTGCTGCGTCTGTCAGTGAACTCAGAGAAAAGGATTTTACGGTAAGTTACACAAAAAATCCCTTTTTCTCTTCTGTTCACTGACAGACGCAGCCTTCTTATGACACATGGGGACGTCCCAAAGCTGTGCCAATCAAGAGGGGTGGGCAAATCATAACAACTGTACCCAACAGAAAAACGCCTTCTTAGGCGGCGCGAACCGTGCCTATACTGCCGCTTGCAACACCTTGCGGCTAAAAGCAGCATCCGAGGATGCCGAAACATCAATTTTGTAAAACTTAGTAAACGTGTGCACTGAGGCCCAAGTCACTGCCTTGCACACCTGAGACACCGAAGCCTGGTGTCTAAACGCCCAGGAAGTACTAACTGCCCTGGTGGAATGAGCCGTGACTGGGAACGGGGGAACCTTACCCCGAATCTCATATGCATGAGTCACGGTCTTCCGTATCCAACGAGATACGGTAGCTGACGAGGCCGCCATACCTTTGCGCGACCCTTCCGTCAGCAAAAATAAAGAATCAGACTTCCGAAAGGAAGCTGTAGAACTTAAATACACCCGCAAGGCCCTCACCACATCCAAAGAATGCAGCTCAACTTCTTTGGGATGTGACGGGTGCGGGCACAATGAGGGGAGAACAGTATCCTCATTTAAATGAAAGGAAGAAACCACCTTCGGAAGAAAAGAAGGGGAAGGCCGCAGAACTGCCTTGTCCTTATGGAGGACCAAGTAAGGTGACCTGCAGGATAACTACACCACTCCCGGAACGCCCACATAAATTCAAGATGTCGAAGGAAAGCCTTCAGACTAAGAAATAAAAACGACTGCCTTCCCAGCGCGTTTCCATACCGCCGGAGCAGTCGATGGCATAGAGCAACCTATGCCTTCTGGCACTGAGTACGTATACTCTAAGCCCCATTCCAAGGGGGCAAGGGTCAGTGCCGAG
>BLSH010553235.1:174367-185588 GCA_018402905.1 Glandirana rugosa | reverse complement strand
ACACTCCCCCCCCCCCCCCCCCAAAAATGACATACATGCCAAATGTGGCATGTAAGGGGGCGAGGAGTGCTTAAAGCGGAAGTTCCATTTTCGGGTGGAACTCCGCTTTAAGCACCTTATGGATCCGTTTGAGCACTTTCTGAAGCACTAAGGCACTTGTTGGAACTAAGTGGAACTGTTTCAATGGACACTCTAATATAGTCAATTGAGTGATATACGGACCTGTTTATGCAGTTACATAAGATAATTTGATCAACTCTGCGTCATTTCTGATCGCTGCTATAAACAAAAGAAGAGCGACAATTTTGCAAAAAAAAAAACAAATTTCTTACTTTTAGCTAAAATACAAATCCAACAAAAAAAATATAAAAAAACATTTTTTTTTCAACGGTTTTGGCCGATTTATATTCTTCCTCATATTTGAGATAAAAAAATTTAAAAAAAAAATCGCAATCGGCATTTATTGATTGGTTTGCGCAAAAGTTGCCGCGTTTACGGATGATGAGAATTAATTTCTGGGGTTTTTATTTTTTTTTTATTTTTTACTAGTAATGGCGGCGATCTGTGATTTTTAGCGGTACTGCGATGCCAGCCAGTGCCACCTGTCAGTGCCAATCGCCTATCAGTGCCACCTGCCAGTGTCAGTGCTTCCAATCAGTGCCAATCAGTGCGTTCGATCAGTGCCATCTATCAGTGCCAATCAGTGCCACCTGCCAATTTTACCAAAAATGCTAATCATTGCTTCCAATCAGTGCCACCTATTAGTGCCAATCAGTGCAGCCTGTCAGTGCCCAGGCACAGGTAGGCTGCATATGACAATTGTATAGAAAAAAAATAAATATTTTTTAAAAACTGTAATTTTAGGTTTTTGGCATTCGGCTAAGTGCATTTTCGGTTTCGGTAACAAAATTTCCATTCGGTGCACCACTAATAACCAGCATAACCAGAGAGTAGGAGGTGAACATTAAACAGCTCAAATTTAAAAAAAAAAAAGAGAACAGTGTAAAAATAAAAAGCATAATAAGTAATTAAAAAAAAAAAATGTAAAGCTCGCACGCAGAAGCGAACGCATACGTAAGTCCCGCCCACATATGAAAACAGTGTTCAAACCACGCATGTGAGGTATCGCCGCAATCGTTAGAGCAAGAGCAACAATTTTAGCACTAGACCTCCTCTGTAACTCAAAACTGCTAACCTGTAGAATTTTTTAAAGGTCACCAATGGAGATTTTTAAGTTGCAAAGTTTGTGGCCATTCCACGAACGAACGCAATTTTGAAGCATGACATGTTGGGTATCATGTTACTCGGCATAACATTATCTTTCACAATATGGAAAAAATTGGCCTACCTTTACTGTTTTCTTATTTTTAAACTAAAAAAAACTGAATTTATTCCAAAAAATGCACGCTTGGAAAACCGCTGCGCAAATACGGTGTGACGTTTTGCAATGACTGCCATTTTATTCTTTAGGGTGTTAGAAAAAAAATATATATAAATATATATATATATATATATATATACATACATACATACATACATACACACACACACACACACACATACACATACATATATATATATATATATACACACATACACACACACACATACATACATATATATATATATATATAAAATATTTGGGGGTTCTAAGTAATTTTATAGCAAAAAAAAACAGTTCTTAACTCGTAACACCAAACCCAAAAAACAGGCTCGGTATGAAAGTGGTTAGAAAGAGTGAACACAGTTGATTGATAATAAATGGCTTCAGCCAAACACTAACCATGAGTGAAAGAAAAGTTATTGTTATCGTTCATATTCTATGAAAAATGGATAAGAAATCAAATTCTCACAGGGTATGTAAACTTATGAGCATAACTGTATACCCAGATTTATGTTAGCAAACTTTACACCGACGCCGCCTATTAAAGCCTTTGCTGGAAACCATTTAAAACCACGGAGCATCCTATCGCTGGGGATGGCGCTGATTATAACTCAGCAGGACCAAAGCATTGTGCTTAAGCACCCTGAGCAGCTGAATTAAGAAATTGGGGTGTTGCTGAGCTATGGGAGTGTTGTGTTGTGCTAGCTGCTGCCTCCACCTGCAGCTGTCAAGCAGCTGCTAAGTAATGAGTGTAAGGAAAAGAGTGGATTAGGGCGCTGCTAGAGAAAGTGCATGTGAAGGAAGTGCATGAGAAATAAATGCATGAGAAAAATGTAAATTGTTAATAAATAAACAATAATGAATAGTTATATGTAACCTTATTGTTCCAATTCTAAAGTGCCAGTGCAGTGAAACAATATATGTGAAATAAAAATCTATTGATAACACCAGTTTTTATTGGCAATTTTATTGCCATTTTATTATAATTAAAATTATTGTTTATTTATTAACCACTTCTCTTGGATGTCATATGACGTCGCTGCCTTTGAGAAGTGATATCTGAATGGTGCCTGCAGCTGCAGGCACTATTCAGATATTGTTTTTTTCAGCAGGCGATTCTGAAAAAGATAAAAGTGGTCTTAGCGGCGGATTTGCAGCGAGATCACTTTTATCATATCACTTTTATCAAAATAATGTGAGATCTGAAGTCTTTTTGATCCCAGATCTCATATTTAGGAGGTCCTGGCATGTTTTTTTCTATTAAAAGGAATGTTTACATTTCTTGTAAAAGGAATAAAAGTGATCAATTTTTTTTTTTTTAAAGAACAGTGTAAAAATAAAAAGTAAAATAATTAAAAAAAAAAAAAAAGCGCCCCATCCCCATGAGCTGCGCGCAGAAGTGAACGCATACGCAAGTCCCGCCCACATATGAAAACTGTTCAAACCACACATGTGAGATACCGCCGCGATCGTTAGAGCGAGAGCAACAATTCTAGCACTAGACTTCCTCTGTCACTCAAAATTGCAACATTACCTTTCACAGCATGGAAAGAAATTGGCCTAACTTTATTGTTTTCTTATTTTTTCACTAAAAAAAATTTATTCAAAAAAAAGCACGCTTGGAAGACCGCTGCGCAAATACGGTGCGACAAAGTTTTGCAATGACCACCATTTTATTCTCTAGGGTGTTAGAAAAAATATAAATAATGTTTGTGGGTTCTAAGTAATTTTATAGCAAAAAAACTGATTTTAACTCGTAAACACCAACCCCAAAAAAACAGGCTCGGTATTGAAGTGGTTAACAATTTACATTTTTCTCATGCATTTTTTTTCTCATGCACTTCCTTCACATGCACTTTCTCTATCAGCGCCCTAATCCGCTCTTTTCCTTACACTCATCCTGAGCAGCTCCCATCAATATTTCACTTTTTGGGTTGTGAGGCTATTCCAATTACGAACTGGATTGATCTGCAAGACCCATAAGACACACTAAAGGAGGACAGATTTTCTTTGCTGAGATATGGGTTAGGAAGAACAGAATGGAGGAGTTAGATTTCAACACAGGAGACTGCAAACTAATAGCAGGAACCCAAACCTCAGTGGCTCTCTTAACTGGCGCTAGCCAACAACCTAGAGACGTGTTTTTTTTTTTATCGTTATACGGTTAGAACCAGGCAAGATATTGAGGTGGGAGGAATAAACTACCCCTTTAATACCCGTGGCCTAAATTTTTTTTTTCTCTTTTTTCACTCTAGTGTATAGCGGGAGCTTGGTGTAGGGAGTCTTGGGCTTAGGATTTTGCTGATTAGGTATTACCTCCCCCTATAAATGCCTCATTCCCACAGTGGAGGGATACAGAGAAGTTATAGGGGATTTATTTAGTAGTTTTTTCTTTCTCTCCCTCTCTCTCCGTCCGTCGCCTCTAATTTCTCCTGTCCCTGTATTTTGATTTGCACCCGAAACGGTTGGGTCAGACTCAGTTGATTGGAGATTAATATGCCACGTATCGTCCTGACCTCATACAACGTTGAAGGGCTTAATAGCCCTAGAAAAAGTACAAGACTTTTGAGTGAACTATGGAGATTGAAGACAAATATTGTCTTCATACAAGAAACACACTTTAAAAACATCCCCAAACTGGAAGATAACAGATTCCCGTCAGTTTACCATAGCACATCGAATAGCTCAAAAGCTAAAAGAGTTTCGATTTTAATATCTAAGCATACTCCGTGGAAGGAGACGAGGGTGATTGTTGATGGGGTGGGACGTCTTCTTAAGGTCCAGGGGACCCTCTGCGAACAAAAGGTTACCGTAGTAGGTATGTATCTGCCGAATGAGGGACAGGCCGCGTGCCTAGAAGCACTACTTTTTATAGTTGAGCAACATAAGGAGGCTCCTCTAATAATTGGGGGAGACCTCAATTTAGCTTTAGGATTATACGTTTTACACCAATTATTATAAAATATATACGAGAATAGACCATCTCCTCATTTCCCAGAATGCTCTCTCTCATCTCTCTACAGCATGTATAGGTTCCTTTAAATGATCTGACCATGCTCCGACGTCATGTTTGCTCGATCTAGGAGGGAAGAGTAGCAACCACCTGCTCCTTGTGCCTCCCTGTTTCGTGATGTATGCCACTGCTGTGGCATTGTCTAACAACACCTGAACGTGACAGTCTCTGATCAGATCCCTGAAAGCATAAAGGCCTAGGAATATGGCTTTCAATTCCCTCCAATTGGAGGAATTCTTGCTTTACCAGCTTGCCTAAGCTCCCTTGGCCATGTGTCCTCCAGGCGGGCACCCCATGCCCAGGCACTTGCATCTGTTGTGCACAGGAAAGGTCCAGAGCAGTCCTTTGTTCAAGTTTGCCTGACTCCTCCATCACCATAGTTCCTTCTGCACCCAAGGAGGGATTTTGATTAATTTCTCCAACTGCTGCCTGAAAGTCCAACTCCTTAAGATTACCTGTTGGAGACTTCTTGAATGAAGTTGCGCCCATTGTACTGCTAGAATTGAAGATGTAAGGAGACCCAGCGTTGACATGGCTGTCCTGACCGTGGTCGGCATATTTGTAACCTTTTCACCGTGTCTTGGATTTTTGCTATCTTCTCTTCTGGAAGAAAAAAGTTTTCCTGCACCGATCTGATGTTGTAGCCCAGGAAATTTATTGTCTGAGTTGGAATCATATTCGACTTTTCCCCATTTATGATCCAACCTAGACTCTCCACATGACCTCAGAGTAATGTCCAAAAGGACCTCTGCCTTGGCTTGCCTGGGTCTGGCTGGCATTTGTGGCTCCTGCTCCTGCCACTGCCGCCTGCTCCTCCGGTTCCACTATAACCCCAGGATTGCTGGAGCGTCCCTCTATTTTTAAAACTTCTCGGGCCTGTCGCCACTGCGAGGGGGGGAAATGACACCAGCCGCGGCCTGTCCCCTCCTGCGTTCCAATGGCCGGAAACAGAAGTGGCCACGCGCCGCTAAAAGTCCACCTCCGCAGGAGGTACAGGGATGCGGCTGGTGTCCTACCAGCCCCCACACAGCCTCCATCGCCCGGGCTAAAGGCACGCATGACCCCCAGCAGCCTCTGCCCTTGCCGGGCTAGAATAGGAGAAGACACCGGGGCATCCCATTCCCGTCCTGGGGGGGGTGCTGGGTTGGCCCAGGAACATAAAGAAAAACCATGAACATCGCCTACAGGTATACTCCAACTTCCTCCACCTGGAGAGAGCACTGCATACAACTGGTTTCCTGCAGTCGCTTCAAACATGGCGGAGGAAACACTACAACTGAGGCCATGGTAGAAGTGACCGGTCTTTAAAGGATTTGACTGCAGTGTTTCCTGTGAAAACGGGTGGAGCTGCACTCCCTCCAGGTGCTGTCCTGAAAGACGAAGAGAGAAAATGGCCTAGTCATGAAGGGGGAGTAAATGTTCCAGAGGTCAAATGGTTAACCCACTCCAGTCTGGGCCTTTGCTGGCACTTTTTGTTCACATGTAACAATTAGTATTACTTAGAACCCACAAACATTATACACTCTCTGTCCACTATATTAGGTACACCTGTTTAATTGCTTGGTAACACAAAATGCTAATCAGCCAATCACGTGAGAGCAACTCAATGCATTTAGGCATCTAGACATGGTGAAGACCAAGCATCAGAATGGGGAAGAAGCGGAATTTAAGTGACTCTGAACGTGGCATGGCTGTTGGTGCCAGACGGCTGATCTGTGTATTTCCAAAACTGCTGATCAACTTTTACGCAAAACCATCTCTAGGGTTTACAGAGAATGGTCCGAAAGAGAGTGAAAGGCAGTTGTGTGGACAAACAACCAAGGTATGCAGAATACCATCAATGAACGCACAACACATTGAGCCTTGAAGCAGATGGACTACAGCAGCAGAACACACCAGGTGCCACTCCTGTCAGCTAAGAACAGGAAACTGAGGCTACAATTTGCACAGGCTTACCAAAATTGGACAATAGAAGACTGGAAAAATGTTGCCTATTCTGATGAGACTCTATTTCAGCGGTGAAATTCAGATGGTAGGGTCAGAATTTGGCGTAAACAACATGAGAGCATGGATCCATCCACCCTTGTATCAACGGTTCAGGCTTGTGGTGGTGGTGTAATGGTGTGGGGGATATTTTCTGGGCACACATTGGACCCCTTAGTACCAATTGAGCATCAATTAAATGCCATGGCCTACCTGAGTATTGTTGCTGACCATGTCCATCCCTTTATGACTACAGTGTACCCATCTTCTGATGGCTACTTCCAGCAGGATAATGCACCATGTCACAAAGCTCAAATCATCTCAAACTGGTTTCTTGAACAGGACAATGAGTTCACTGCACGCAATGGCCTCCGCAGTCATGAGATTTCAATCCAATAGACCACCTTTGGGATGTGGTGGAATGGGAGGCCAGCAAATCTGTAGCAACTGCGTGATGCTATCATGTCAATATGGATCAAAATCTCTGAGAAATGTTTCCAACACCTTCTTGAATCTATACCACAAAGGATTAAAGCGGGATTCCACCCAAAAGTGGAACTTGAGTTTATCAGATTCCTCCCCCCTCCGGTGCCACATTTGGCACCTTTCTGGGGGGAGGGCGGCAGATACCGTTCTTTGACAGGTATCCTGTCCCACTTCCAGAAGACGGGGCCGCGGCGAAAAAGTCAGCAGCTCGGTCCCTGTCAGGGCACCAATAGCAGGAGGACTCTAGGACCCAGAGTCCGTCAGAGCAGGACTCTAGGACCCAGAATCCGTCAAAGCAGGAGGACTCTAGGACCCAGCATCTCTGCCAGCACATCACATGGGCCTTTATAAGGAAGTCAGACCTTGGCTGAAGTGCTGTCTGATCTGCAGCTTTCCCTGTGATTCTGTGTTACCTGCAATCTGCTATCTGGAATTGACCCAGCTTGTTCTGACTACTCTGCATTCTCCCACCCTAATCCCAGCTTGCCTGACCTTGCTTATCTGATTCTTCTGCCTGCTTACCATTGTTGTATTATCTGCTTGTGACCTACCATTCTCTGCCTACTATCTGATATACCTGATGTTCCTATATTGACCCGGCTTGTCTCACCTGCTCCAGTCTGCTGTATCCAGTATCCAGGGTTGCCTCCCTGTACCAAGTGCCCAGCTATCATCTTCTGCAGTGCATCTGGTGAAGATCTGCACTCACCTGCATCTGGTAACCTGTCAGCTTCTACGGCTTCCACCAGGAACTCCTACCCCACTGTGCTCATTGACTGCTGCCTCCACTCTAGTGGTCAGTAAGCCAGAGTTGTATGAGAGGTCTACTCCTACGGAAGTCAGACTCTCCACCAAGGTACGTGACAAACATTACAGTTCCCCTCCTCCCTCCCCTTCTGCTGGCCAGTTAGAGAGCAGCGTGCTTTGTGCATGCATAGTAGGGACCCGGCCGTGAAGCAAAAAATCAACACTGCCGGGTTCTTTTACCAGCAATGGTGGCGGCAGAACCCGAAACATCAGCTGCGGTGCCGACATGATTGGACTACAGAACAGGTAAGTGTCCTATTATTAAAAGTCAGCAGCTACAGTATGTGTAGCTGCTGACTTATTATTTTTAAAGGGGCGGATGGACCTCCACTTTAAGGCAGTTCTTTAGGCAAAAGGGGTCCAACCTAGTACTAGCAAAATGTACCTAATAAAGTGGCAGGTGAGTGTGTATTTTTTAACCACTTGACAACCGGGCAAATTCCAGCACTCCTCTCCTACATGTAAAAATCATAATTTTTTTTGATAGAAAATTACTCAGAACACCCAAACATTACAAATAATTTTTTTAGCAGAGACCCTGGAGAATTAAATGGTGGTCATTGCAACTTTTTTGTCAAACGGTATTTGCGCAGGAATTTTTCAAACGTGATTTTTTTTTTTTTTTGAAAAAAAAAACAGTATCATGAATTAAAAAAAAGAAAAAAAAAAGTTAGCCTAATTTTTTTGTATAATGTGAAAGATTATTTATGCCGAGTAAATAGATACCCAACATGTCACGTTTTAAAGTTGCACACACTCGTGAAATGGCGCCAAACTTTGCTGCTTAAAAATATCCAGAGGCGACACTAACATTTTTTACAGGTTACCTATTTAGAGTTACAGAGGCAGTCCTGGGCTAGAATTGTTGCTCACGCTCTAACACACGGCGATACCTCACGTGTGATTTGAACAACGTTTACATAAGCAGGTGTGACATGCGTATGCATTCGCTTCTGTGCGCGAGCTAGCGGGAAGAGGGGCGCTCTGAATTTTTTCCCCTCCCATTGTAATAGATGTGAATCGAGCCTTGGAGAGGAGGTCTGGTGCTAGAATTATTGCCCATGATCTGATTCATGGTGATACCTCACATGTGTGGGACGATCGCTGTTTGCATGCGTGAGGGACTGATGTGCACGTTCACCATTGAGCGTGAACACTAGAGGACTGAGGCAATTTTTTTTTTTTTTTAATTATTATTATTTCTACTGTTGCTTTAAAAAATTTTTTGATTACTTTTATTGCTGTCACAAAGAATGTAAGCATCTTTGTGACACCAAGATCAATATTTTTGAATGCTTTAGATTTTTAAAAATGGCATTGATTGTAAACCGAGTAAACCAAAAGTGATGTCATGTCATTGCTTCCGGTTTACTATTAGGAACAGATGATCAAAGTCGATCCCAGCTTTGCTTGGCTGTCTGGCCAGCCAGCGAACGCACCGGCTGGTTGCTTGGGCCTCCCAGTGGGACGGGAGAGCCTGAGCAAGCCACGGAAGGGGGAAAATGTCCCCTCCCACTGCTTGTAACAGCAATCGAGTGCCTAGTAAACCGCTCTGATTGCTTTTACAAGACAGCCAACCGCTGGCTCTAAAAAACAATGCTGAGGTGATGCCTGCAGTTGGCATCATCCCTGTAAAACCACCGAAAATCCAGCATGGTAAGTGGTTAAAGAGGAGGTCCGTCCAGGTGAAAAAAAAATAAAAAGTCAGCAGCTACAAATACTTTAGCTGCTGAATTTTAATATAAGGACACTTACCTGTCTTGGGAGCCCGCGATGTCAGCACCCGAAGCTGATCGGTCTCTCTGCAGCGGCATTCTTACTAAGGGAAACAGGAAGTGAAGCCTGTTTCCTACTGCTAATGCACCAGTCCGGCTGCACTTTCTGAATGGTCCCTGCTGTCTTCTGGGACCTGTGTGTCTCCCAGAAGGCAGCGGGGCAGGTGGGGAGGCCGGACATTTCCTAGATTGCATCAATCTTACCTGGAAGTGGATACCTGTTTTTAGGGAATCCGATCCGCGGAAGTTGCATTTTAGGGCGGAACATCGCTTTAAGCTTTGACAACAAACACCTGGAAGCTGATTGTCTACTATGCACAGCTACACCAGATTATGCACTCCCCACTTTTAGTATATCAACCCCTATGTGTGGCGATCAGCGGTGCACTGCATTGGAAAACAACTGCATCCCATTCACCCTGCAACGCAGCCCGCAGCTGTGATAAAATGCAGACATGCTTCGTTTTTAGCACACTGCACCATACAGGAACGCATCACGCTGCTGTACAGTGACATGAATTAAGTGTACTGTTATACACTTCAAATAAAGTTCAGTGAAGAGAGGGGGGGAAAAAAGCTGTGTAATGCACTGAATCTTGCACCACACCACAGCCATAACAGACAGCTGCCAGAAAGGAAACCGTTGCAGTTTATTTCCCAGGCAGCTGTCCATTGTTTGTGAATACAGCCTTAGTAAAACCCCTGATTAGGTTCTACATTTTGGGGGTTCAGATATACAGTAGAGTACAATTACAGTCTATGCCTAACTGATATTAAAAATTGCCACCCAATCCATTAAAGCTTTGCCTGACACACTACCAGTGCTAGCAATTCTTGCCATACTGCGACCTATAAATCCGCAGTGCAAGGTGTGGGGCACAATGGCTGCTGTAAAATGCAGGCAATTCCTCCCACATACCTGCCCGCTGTCCTCAGCACCACCACCCCTTTTCACATTTCATGTACATTCTGTACCCCACTCTCACCCTTGGCTCCTTTCCCTTGGCACTCCTCCAATTCTATCGCCAGGGCCCGCACTCAGAGCCCAGCACCCGGAACCGACGCTTCGTCAACACCCCATAAACCTCGCGAGACTTCACCGACACAAACACACGCGAGAGCAGAGCGGAATTCGTGAGCATGACCTGGCACAACATGGTGCAATACACCGAACGGTCATTGGAGGGCGAACGAATAACAATAACATTGGGAATCTAAGAACCACTGTGTTTTGTTCTGATATCATTCCTGCTTAGTATATCATATGAGGTGGGATGCAGTTACTAGTAGGCGGCTGCTGCCTTGATTTAGCAGGTTGGAAGACCTGCAGGCTTCAGAACTGTTAGCAGTAAATGGTGCCAGCGAGCACGAAAGTGGGCATGAAGGTGTTAGCAGCTCTTAAAGCAAAACTTTACCCATGCAAACTTGATCTAAAAAAAATAACGTTCTTTAGCAAGCAACATACATTCTACATTAAAGTGTTTGTAACCCTAAAAAAAAAAAAAAAAAAATCCTTTTCCTTATAGCAGGTTAAACAGTACAGTACTTGTGCTATCTAACCTGCCCCTTTGGAAGCTGTAAAATACCTGGCTGATCCTGTCAGTTTCTGCCCTCCCCCTGTAAACTGACCACGGTTTATCACGGCTGCTGAGCCTTGACACCGTGGTCAGTTTACGTGCCTCTGTCATCAGCAGCTCTCTTCTATTTTCATCTCCCCTTCTCCCTGCCTGTCAGCTGGTGTGTCTTCGGTGTGAGCCGTCTCCGACCGTCCAT
>BLSH010553235.1:79571-122644 GCA_018402905.1 Glandirana rugosa | reverse complement strand
AGGGGTCGATCCCGTCATTTTTGCTAAAATACAAATCCAAAAAAAAAATATAAAAAAACATTTTTTTTCACCGTTTTTGGCCGATTTATATTCTTCATCATATTTACGATAAAAAAAATCGCAATCGGTGTTTATTGATTGGTTTGCGCAAAAGTGGTCGCGTTTACGGATGATGAGAATTCATTTTTGGGGTTTTTATTTTTTTTACTAATAATGGCGGCGATCTGCGATTTTTAGCGGTACTGCGATATTTCAGCGGACATGTCAGAACATTTTGACACTTTTTTGGGACCATTGGCATTTATACAGCGATCAGTGCTATAAAAATGCACTGATTACTGTGTAAATGCCATTGGCAGTGAAGGGGTTAACCTGCAGGGGGCGCTCTAAGGGTTAACTATGTTCCTTGGGCGTGTTCTAACTGTGGGGGGACTGCCCTAGCTGGGGAAGGGAAGTGGTCACAGCCTTCAAGTACAGGAAGGCTGTGATCACAGCCCTTCCCCCTCACAGAGAGCGGAGGCCCGTGTTTACTTACACGGACCTCCGCTCCTTCACTCCGGGGGGAGGCATCGCGGGTGGCTGGCGGCAATCGAAGCCGCCGCTCCCTGGCCCTCCCCGGACACAGTGAGCGCGCGGGCGCGCCCCCGGCGGCGCGCGCGCGCTCACTGTGCGCGATCTGGCGGCCGCCGTCATATGACGGCGATTTGCCTTACAGCGCCACTTTGCCGCCGTCAATTGCCGATTGACGGTTGGCAAGTGGTTAATGTCTCCATATAGGAAAGCAGTTTTAATATCTAGGTGATTTACTTGCATGCCCTTCCCGGCAGCAACGCTAAGAAGCGCACTGATGGTGGAGTGTTTTAGGACAGGAGCGAATTTTTCATTGTAATCTTCACCGAATTTCTGTGAGTAACACTTGGCAACTAGTCTGGCTTTGTATTTGTGGATATATCCTTCTGCGTCTGACTTTGAAAGTCTACTTACTTCCTATAGTTTTGCTGTTAGGAGGGAGCTCTGAGTGTGCAGGTTTTATTTTCTTGAAGTGACTTTAATTCTTCTTCTGCTACCTTTTTACATTTATTGGCTTCACATTTTGGCAGTGTTTTTCTATGTTTCCCCAGGATGGTGGTTCAAGAATGCTGTGTTTTTTGACAGTGTATAACAGCTTGCGGGGTGGTATCCCCTTTGTAGTTTGGATCTTCTGACTTCAGGCAGTTCAGCAGGATCTGGTGGGGCACTTGATTTAGGCATTGTGAGTTCCACCACTTGTTTGGACTCTTGCACGGGTTCATTTTGATCAACCTTTCTTTCTTCTTTCTTGCCTGGCATGTTCACTTAACAGCTTTCAGGAATCTGTGTTTCTCGTTATGGTCTTTCATCAAAATAAACACCACGGCTTATTGTCACTTTGTCAGTCTTTGGGTGTAGGATTCTGTGACCCTTCGTTTGCTCGCTGTAGCCTACTAGAATGCCCTCTATGGCTCTGTTCTCCAGCTTGGATCTCTTCTCACGTGGAATATAGACATATGCTTTACATCCAAACACTCTGATGTGCCCTAAACTAGGCTTTGATCCATGCCACATTTCAAATGGAGTACTTTTAATGGCTCTTGAGGGTAGTCTGTTCTGTAGGTAGGTTGCAGTCATGACTGCTTCTCCCCCATCTGGCCATTTCTATAAGAGTGTGATTTTTTTCCTTTCTGTTACACCATTTTGTTCAGGAGTGTATGGTGTGGTTGTCTGGTGTACTATTCCTTGTCTCTTCAGATATGAAGGCACCGCTTTTCTTATGTATTCTCCCAAATTGTCGGTGCATATTATTTCTGATTTGCATTGGAATTTGTTGCTAGACATGGCAACAAACTCTTTAAATTTCTCTGATGTTTCTGTAGCCATGTGCTCCCTTAAGAGTGGCTGATAGTTCTGGTCCACCTGCCTGCTCCCCTCAATCACATGAATTCAACACATCCAAAGTCACTGAACAGTACTTTGTTTTTTTTTTTTTGTTTTATTTAGGGGTTTGAACTTGGATAGGGATTAGGAATGACTGAGAGGCCCAGTAATTGAACATGAGACACACTATATACACCTCCGGTATATACACTTCTTCCCCTCCAGTGCACTAATTGCTGACTGTTAAACCTGCTCTCCTGCTCCAAAGGGAAATTTATCAGACCTCCATGACAGTTCTTCTTCACCACAGCTACCACATTGTGAGGCCTGCTGCAGTCGCTTGCAAGGCCTCAGATCCACCCTTTGTGGGTAAGAGTTGCAGGTTTCTCTCACTGAAATCAAGCAATCTCTCTGCTAGCTGAGCCTTTGGATGAACTAGTACTCCCAGCCCATCCTCCAGACCCATCCGGTCTGTCTTGCGGTCTAATGGCTCACCTTCCCCTTAGTTTGCTCCTACTGGCCTCCACAGACTGCTCTCTTCTCGGACTGTCCCAGTCTTCTCCAACTCCCAGGGGCCGCCACTCACCGACTTTATGTGGATTCCTTTAAAGAGTCTCCTTCCATGTAGACCTCAGTTGCTTTCCTGCTTCTTCTGTGCCACTCCAGGAGTCGGCTCCCACTCCTGGCTGCACCCAAGCCCCAGGCCTCAGGTTCACCCCCCCAGAACCCCCAGAAGGGGGATCCCGTCCTCGGCGAGGCCTGCACCGCAGCTCCTGACTACAACCTCACTTTTCCACCTGAACTCTCCTGACACCTGCTGGCAGATCGCTGTATTTAAGGTGGCCTGCCCCCTGCCAATCCAGCTGCTGAATTGGTCAGAACTCCTTGTCATACATCAGGAAGTGGCACCTCCTCATCCATACCCCTTCTAGAGCTTTCCCAGATCAAGGGGAGGAATCTCAGAGGAGTGTACCTCCCCTCCATCTCCAGCCCCACCCCTGAGCCACTCCCAGCCCAGATCAAAACATTCAGGCCTGCACCTACAGTCAGGCCTGACTAGATTTTTCCTTTCCTACCAAAAATCTACAAAAGTAAAAGCACTTATACTATGGTGGCGCTACACTCACCCCCCCAAACATCATCTGGTGGCCCCTCAGCTGAAAAATTTACAAAAATAGTTCTTGAGCCCAAGGGCACGGGCATTCCAGATTCAGAAAATAGGAGGGGAAAAGGGAACAAACTTGGATGGGGAGCTGTACAAATAAATTAAGTACAAAAATATACCATCACCATCTCTGCAAATTATTTACACTGTACAGTATAATACATTCCTAGCTACACGTCCCTGCAGCTAACAAAACATATACACCATTTACATTCCTGGACCAAAGCATTGAGAGAAAAATACTTTGTCCGCATAGTTTGTAGTAGTAGTTAATTGACTTGACTCACGACAGATGAGGATGACTAGCCAGTCCATCCTTGCATTCCTAAGAGAAGAGAGAACAACTAACTAACCTATCTACAAATAACAGAGGGTCTACTGAGAGGGGGTTATGAACCTCCAGTAGAGCAATATTGGAAAAAGCACAAACTTTTCTAATGCTTTCACCTGCCTGCCCTGTCAGTGAGGGGTTATGATCTCACTGCAGGAGCAGAAACAAAGAAAGTCTATGTTAATCTTTCTTTAAGGTTCTTTTTGGGAAGGGCCCTTCCCCAAACAAACAGTCCTTAAAGAAAATGAAAGCAGGAACAAATTTCACCCCAGTGTCCTTGCAGTGAAAAACAGTCTCCTCCACTGGACACAGGGTGTCAGGCTAGTTTGTCCTGCAATTGTCAGAAACAGAAGGAATCATGCTGCACTATCCAGCAGTCTTTGATGGCAGTCTATGTGACACTCTAAACTTCCTCACACATAGTACCCAGGGACCAGCAACCTTCTTCGGCCACCTCCTGCTGTATCTGTGTAGACAAAGTGGTCTGGGTCCGCCGACCCACTTTCACAATCAGCACTCTGTCTCTGCAGATCGATCTCCCAAGTTGCCATTCTTGCTCGATCTCTAAGAACCTGGCCCACAACTCACTTTCTGGCCCTCTCCATGGCTTTGGGATATGTAGATAACCCCAAACACTCTACTCTAACCGGGAATCTGCCACAACATCCATTATTTGGGGTGAGACATAGGGAAAGTCCAGGGCTACCCTCCACTGTACCTCCCGCTGAATTCTGTAAAACCTTGGCAGGTCCCTTACATTTCCTTTCCCAGGGAGAATCTCAGTTTCAGGTGACCTCACCACCACTTGGTAGTAATTTGGTGCTTTGGTCTGGGTTGTGGATAGCCTGCAATGAAACAACTGATTTACAGGGGATCTGTATGACATTGTGGGCTTTGGCTCTCTCCCTTCTACTTGGGCTCCTGGAGCACTAATCCCTCCGATTGCCCACTCTGCCTCATCAGTTACTTGACCCGGGGGACGTACACTCAGTAAGTCTTTCTAAAGATCCAAACTCACACTGCAGTCTGGGGGAACCCAAGTCTAAGGACCGCTCCTCACCTTCCCCGTCCAGCTCACCTGAGGAGACTCCTCTCTCTGGCAGCGGCTCCTTCCAGACAGGTATGACAAGGGCTTGCAAGCTGACAACACATCAGGGATTTTAGCTGGTCCCAGCAGGACAGTACTCACCGGTCCCAGGTCCCTGCAGGTCATAGGCCTCTGCTTCTTCTTCCCTCTTTTCTATCTACGCAGGGGAGTCGCCAGGCTGCAACTTTACCCTGCCTTGGAGTGATTCCTCCAGGTCCTGTCAAGTACCTGATGGTAGAGTCTGACTTATGCAGGGGGCAACCTCTCTTACGTCACTGGTAGTGTGGATAGGGAGTTCTGGAGCACAGGGGAGCACGAGGGCTGGACTTGGTCACTGGTGGTGGGTGAAGGTCCACTGGAGCTCAAGCTTGGCAGAGGAGTGGTGGTGCAGTCCAGGTTGGTAACAGGCTGGCAGTGCGGTACAGGAGGATCAGGCAAGCGGATGGTCGGGGTGCAGGCAGGGTCAGCAACGTGCAGGCAGCAGAGGTACAACGGGATCAGGCAGGAGAATAGTCGTAGACAGGCCGGGGGTCAGGGCAGGCAAAAAGCAACAAGTCCAAGGTAAAGCCGGGGTCACAAACACAGGAAGTCTTCTCAGAGCAGATACAGGGGTCACAAGGCACCGGAACGCTGTAGAAAGGACAGCATCTGCTGCAGGGTGTTGTCTGCTTAAATAGGCCGTTTGGCGCCTTTGGCGCGCACAGGCACAGACAGCCAGAAACGGCCAGAAACTGTCATTTTCCTAACATTGCCCCCCCAAGGGGCGGCCTCCGGATGCCCAAATGGGCTCTTTTGGCCGGGCGTCTTCTCCAGAACGCTCTGACTAGTTCCTTTGCGTGTAAGTTCTCCTCTGGCTCCCAGGAGCTCTCTTCGGGTCCATAGCCCTTCCATTTGACCAGGAATTTAATGTTTCCTCCTCTTTTTCTACAGTCGAGGATGGCCTCTACTTCACATTCCTCCTCTCGGTTCACCAAGACCGGTTCTGGTGGGGCTGTATTGTGCCCAGGGAAGAGGCCCTTGACCACGGGTTTGAGCAAGCTTACATGAAAGACTGGATGGATGCAAAATGAAGGGGGTAGCTCCAGCTCGTAAGCCACTTGGTTGATCCTTTTCTTAATTGGGAAGGGCCGATGAACCTTGGCCCCATATTTTTGGAAGGGCAGGAGAGTTTCAGGTTCTTTGTGGACAACCAGACCCACTGATTCGGTTGAAGTACTAGTTCTCCTCGCCTTCCTTTGTCAAAGTTCTTTTTATTGGCTGCCTGAGTCTGGGCAATAGTCTCCTGGAGGAGCTTATTGTTCCTTTTCAGAAATTGCGTGATTTCCAAAACCGCGGGTACAGTGTTTTCTGTTGGTAGGTCAGGCATAAAGGTGGGGTGGTAGCCGAGGTTTGCCCAGAATGGGGATTGCTTGGTAGCTCAGTGAACTGAGTGGTTATAAGCCAACTCGGCTACCGGCAATAGGGAGATCCAGTCATCCTGAGAGTACGAAGTTGTAGCAGCGGAGGTACTGCTCAAGGGTTTGGTTGGTCCTTTCCATTTGCCCATTAGACTGTGGGTGGTAGGCTGAAGAAAAAGCCAGGTCAATTCCCAGGGAGGAGCAATAGGGCTTTCCAAAAACGGGATGTAAATTGCACCCCTCGATCTGACACGATGTTAGCAGGAATTCCATGTAACCAAACCACTTCCTTAATGAAGGCTTCTGCAGTTTCGGCAGCTGTGGGGGTGCCCTTCATGGGTTTGAAGTGGGCCATCTTTGTGAGGAGGTCTACCACCACAAGAATAGTATTGAACCCAGCCGATGGTGGTAGCTTGACTATAAAGTCCATTGAAATCTGGGACCATGGCCGTTCGGGAATGGGTAGCTGGTTGGTAGCCCCCATGCCTTAAATTTTTCCGTTTTATTCTCGGCACAGACAGGACAAGCAGCCATGTAGTTCTTGCAATCTTCTGCTAGGCGAGACCACCAAAATGAGCGGGAGAGCAGCTCTGCCGTCTTGCGCCCACCAAAGTGCCCGGCCAACTTGAGATCATGGCAGAGATCAAGGGTTGTTAGGCATAGCTCCAGTGGAATGTAAAGTCGATTATTGCACCACCACAGCCCGTCCCTTGATGTAAGCCCAGAGTTCGGTGGTATGGTGAGACCAGCAAGGGATCGCCTGATCCGGGTAAGGAGATCTTCCTGGGTTAGTAGGAAGCTGTGAGCAGGTAGGATCATGTCCGAAGGGGAGTGATCTTCCGGGACATGGAACATTCGGGACAGGGCATCCGGCTTTACATTCTTGCCCCCCCCCTCCCCCCTGTCGGTAGGTAATGTGCAACTGGAATTGTGAAAACACTAATGCCCACCTTGCTTGCCGAGGTTTGAGCCTTTTAGCCGTCCGTAGGTATTCCAGGTTTTTGTGGTCCGTAAAGACCAGGATAGGACGTGAAGCTCCTTCCAAGAGGTACTGCCACTCCTCCAGGGTTCACTTAATTGCCAACAATTCCCTGTCACCCACATCGTAATTTTTCTCTGGTGATGAAAGTTTCCTGGAGAAGAAGGCGATGGGCTCGAGTGAGGCTTTTGGACCTCGTCTCTGTGAAAGGACTGTTCCTACTGCCGTTTCTGAGGCATCCACTTTGAGGGTATAGGGCAGAGCAGGGTAAGGATGCTTGAGTACAGGATCTGAGGTCAACTCTTTGAGCTTGGAAAAGGCTTCTTGGGCATCAAGAGTCCAGCGGGAGTGTACATCTGGTTTTGTAAGCTGGGTTATGGGCGTGATGACTGCCGAGAAGCCCTTAATGAATTTCCGGTAGAAATTCACGAAGCGCTAGACTCCTTTCTTGTCGACTGGGGCTGGCCAGTCTAGGATGGCTGAGACTTTCTGTGGATCCATGGTGATTCCTGAAGTGGTGATATTGAAGCCCAGAAAGGGCTGGCGCATACAAAAGCAAATTTTTCCGCCTTAGCGTACAGGCCATGTTGCCGGAGGCGGGCAAGTACGCCTTTTACATGCTGGCGGTGCTCTTCTATAAACGCGGAGAAAATGAAAATGTTGTCCAGGTAGACCACTACTAACTGGTCTAAATAGTCCAGAAAAATGTAGTTCGCCAAGTGCTAAAACGTAGCTGGGGCGTTGCACAATACTAACTGCATCACGAGATATTCGAAGTGACCGAACCGGGTTCGGAATGCCGTTTTCCATTCATCCCCTTCACGGATGCGGTTTAAGTTGTACGCCCCACGGAGGTCCAACTTGGTGAAGATGGTTGCTGTTCCAAGCCTCTGTAAAAGCTTGGGGACCAGAGGCAGGGGATACTGGTTCTTGACAGTGATCCAATTGAGATCCCGGTAATCTATACAGGGCCTCAGGGAACGGTCCTTCTTCTCTACAAAGAAGATTCCTGCCCCTGCTGGTGAGGTGGAAGATCTGATGAACCCCTTTTTTAAATTCTCATCCAAGTATGCCATGATGGCTACTAACTCCACTTCGGACAGGGGGAAAATCCGGCCGAATGGAACCTCAGTCCCTGACAAGAGGGCAATCGTGGGATATGCAAAAAAAAAAAAAAGTTATAAAAGGGTCCCCCGTAGAGGTGTAGTATATACTGATAGAATACCTACAATTTAGTAGGACATATGACCACTCATCTCTCGTAAGATGCAGGCCCCAGAGTAACAAGCCATAGAAAAAAGGTTTTGGGGTGTAGCCACCGAAAGAACTCGTGTTGGGCCACACGGTCAGTGATACAAAAAGATTTTATTGGTAACAATTAACACAAATCAGCTTTCAAATTACAAAAATCAAAAAAGAAAGGCATCACCACAGGATAGCAAAATGTAAAAAAGACAACGTTGTCTAAGTTAAAAACAACCCCCCATACACACTGGCCGGCCATGGTCATGCACACCACATACACCTCAACCGAATAGTGACTCTGGTCGGGGTAGCTGTAAAATTATGGGGTACAGCGATTTAGCTGTTAGTGAATGTATACAGCCCCGTCATTGAGGTCATTACGGGTTGACACAATGGAGCAAAGTCTCCTAAATATCCACTGCGGACATGGGGAGACTGTGGGATGACGTAGTGACTGTCCTGAAATAATGGTAAAGTGTCCCCTTGATGAGTAGCTCAGAATACGGGCATTCGTCACAATGAATGTGAGATGAAGAAGCTGATAAATGGGGAGTCCACTGAGATTAATATTCATTCAATATGTCACAGTTCTTATCATGTAATATAGAATAAATTGGACTGGTCTCACCATGTCAGTTGATTCGGTGGATAAGGATTGTTGGGATTGTCCGCATTGCGATATCATCAGATGTGGTTCACTCACTGCAGGTGTGTATGTACTCGTAGCCGCACTATGCGGAATGACGGTACCAGTAGCCGTATGGCCAGCTGCCTGGACACGGACCGAGTGGTGCTCACAGGTTCTGGGACTCCTCTCCGTGTAAACGGTTGCTGAGCCGGGTCAAGATTTCATGCAGTGGTGGACAAACTGGCTATCAGGTCTGCGGTAGTATGCAAGGAAACATCCCAGAATGTATGGCTGATCAGTCCGCCATCAGCGTGCCGCGTCCCGGAAGTAGCTACGGACGAGTCGGCAAACTCAAGTTTCGCTCCAAAGGTGAGGTGGGGGTGGCTGGAAGATGTTGGGCGGGGCGTGATGACGCGTACGCTGACGCGTTTCGTCCGGGCCAATCCGGACTTTGTCAAAGCTATGGCTGATACTGCACAGTGTCCTTATATAGTGAATAGTCAAGTAGTTGTAGTGGCCTGAATAGGCCTCTGGGTGTCACTGTGGAGGAATGCCGTTTACGCTGTCATCCAAGCAAAAAGAAAAAAGAGGTTTGTAATTGCAAGCTGTGCACATAGAGGACTAGATGGAAGCCAATAGGCGATATTGGCACAAGGAGGGACTACAATCACCAGGAACACTCAAAATGATGAAAAAGGAGGAAGAGAAGTCAGCTCAGGGAATCAAAGAAGGGCTATATTTAGTCAATACTGAGTTGTTTGATTATTTAGTTGAGACTATGGCTCCAAGAAAAGGCAATCGTGGGGCCTGTGTGGTGGGAGGACGTCAGCTCCCTTTTTGCTGAGCACGTCCAGAAAGTCATGGTAGGTTGCTGGGATGATCAGGCAACTTTCCAGGTTATTATCAGTATCCAGACACAAGTTTAGAAATTTATCAGACCTCCATGACACTTATTCTTCACCACAGCTAGCACATGGTGAGGTCGCTGCAGCTGCTTGCAAGGCCTCAGATCCACCCTTTGTGGGTAAGAGTTGCAGGTTTCTCTCACTGAAACCAGGCAACCTCTCTCTTGTGTAGCAATACTAGTAGTAATACTCCCAGCCCATCCTCCAGACCCATCCGGTCTGTCCTGCAGTCTAATGGCTCTCCTTCCCTTTGGTTGGCTCCTCCAGGCCTCCACAGACTGTTTTCTCTCTCTTCCCAGACTGTCCCAGCCTTCTCCTCCAACTCCCAGGGGCCGCCATTTTTTATGGTGGACTTTATGGTGGATTCCTTTAACCACTTCAATGCAGGACATTTATACCCCCTTCCTGCCCTGACCAATTTTCAATTTTCAGCATTCAGTGCTCTCACATTTTGAATGCCAATTACTCAGTCATGCAACACTATACCCAAACAAAATTGTTATAATTTTTTTCACTCAAATAGAGCTTTCTTTTGGTGGTATTTAATCACCTCTGGGTTTTTTATTTTTTGTGACATAAGTGGAAAAAGAAATAGCGAAAATCTTGAAAAAAAAAACTTTTTTTAGTTTCTATGATAAAATTTTGCAAATAAGTCATCTTTGTTCATAAATTTTGGCCAACACCTTTACTGCTACATATCTTTGGTAAAAAAAATAACCCAAATCAGTGTATATTATTTGGTCTGTGTGAAAGTTATAGAGTCTACAAGCTATTGTGCCAATCATTGAAAATTGATCACACCTGATGCACTGACGGCCTATTTCATTTTTCGAGGCCCTGAAATGTCAGGAAAGTACAAATACCCCCCCAATGACCCCTTTTTGAAAAGTAGACATTCCAAGGAATTTAGTATAAGGCATGGCAAGTTTTTTGAAGTTGAATTTTCTTCCCAAAATTCTAGGAAAAATTAAGAATTGTCATAACAACAAGTTATTTCTCACACAGAGCATATGCCTACTTCCAATTACACCCCAAAATACATTCTGCTACTCGCCCCGAGTATGGCGATACCACATGTGTGAGACTTTTTCACAGCCTGGCCACATAGAGAGGTCCAACATGCAGGAAGCACCATCAGGTGTTCTAGGAGCAGAAATTTCACATCTAATTTCCTAACAACCTATTACACTTTTGAAGGCCCTGGAGCACGAGGACAATAGAGTTACCCACAAAATTACCCCATTTTGGAACGCAAACACCCCAACGTATATTCTATGAGGCATTGTGAGTCTTTTGAATGGTTAATTTTTTTCCACGAGTCTTCGAAAAACATGGAAAGAAAATTTAAACTTTCCTTTTTACACAAAGTGGTCAATTTATAAGATATTTCTAACACATAGCATGTACATAGCAATAATTACCCCCCAAAATACATTCTGCTACCCATCCTGAGTATGGCGATACCACATGTGTGAGACTTTTACACAGCCTGGCCACATAAAGAGGTCCAACATTAAAGTTGTACCTTCAGGCGTTCTATAAGCATAAATTACACATCTAATTTCATTTCTACCTACCACACTTTTGAAGGTCCTGGAGCACCAGGACAGTGGAATTACCCACAAAATGACCCCATTTCGGAAAGCACACACCCCAAGGTACTCGGGTACTCTGATGAGCTGCAGATAGGTACTTGGGTACTCTGATGGGCTGCAGACAGGTGCTTGGGTAATCTGATGGGCTGCAGATAGGTATTCAGGTACTCTGATGGGCTGCAGATAGGTATTATTATTATTATTATACAGGATTTATATAGCGCCAACAGTTTGCGCAGCGTTTACAAAATGAAGGCAGACAGTACGGTTACAGCACAATTTGGTACAAGAGGAATCGGAGGGCCCTGCTCGTTTGAGCTTACAATCTAAGAGGGATGGTCAATTGATACAAAAGGTAATAGCTGTGGGGGATGACCTGATGTAGAAAGTAGGACAGTATTAATTAGAAGCAGGATAGGCTTCTTTAAAGAGAGAGGTTTCCAGGGATCGTCTAAAGATGGATAGATTATGAGACAGTCGAACAAATTGGGGTAGGGAGTTCCAAAGGATGGGAGAAGCTCTGGAGAAATCCTGGAGGCGAGCATGGGAGGAGGTGACAAGGGAGCTAGAGAGCAGGAGGTCTTGGGAGGACCGAAGAGGGCGGCTTGGTTGGTATTTTGAGACTAGGTTAGAGATGTAGCTGGGGGCAGAGTTGTGCATGGCTTTGTAAATTATTGTACTTTGAATTTTATTCGTTGGGTGCATGGAAGCCAGTGAAGAGATTGGCAGAGAGGGGTGGAGGACACTGAGCGGTTGGTAAGGTGGATAAGTCTTGCAGCAGCATTCATTATGGACTGAAGGGGGGATAATGTATGTAAAGGTAATGCAATGAGGAGAGAGTTGCAGTAGTCGAGGTGAGAGATAACCAGAGTGAATTAGAAGCTTGGTGGTGTCATTGGTTAAAAAGGGGCCTATTCTAGAGATGTAGGGCTGGTGACAGGTACTCGGGTACGCTGATGGACTGGTGACAAGTATTCGGGTACCCTGATGGGCTGGTGACAGGTACTCAGGTACACTGATGGTCTGGTGTCAGGTACTCAGTTCTTTGATGGGCTGGTGTCAGGTACTTGGTTCTTTCATGGGCTGGTGACAGGTACTCAGGTACTTTGATGGGCTGGTGACAGGTACTTGGGTACTCAGATGGGCTTGTGATAGGTACTCGGGTACTCTGATGGGCTGGTGACAGGTACTCAGTGGACGGGTGACAGGTACTCGGGTACTCTGATGGGCAGGTGACAGGTATTCGGGTACTCTGATGGACTGGTGACAGGTACTCGGGTACTTTGATGGGCTGGTGACAGGTACTTGGGTACTTTGATGGGCTGGTGACAGATACTCCGGTACTCTGATGGGCTGGTGACATATACTCGGGTACTTTGATGGGCTGGTGACAGGTACTTTGATGGGCTGGTGACAGGTACTCGGGTACTTTGATGGGCTGGTGACAGGTACTAGGGTACTCTGATGAGCTGGTGACAGGTGCTTGGGTACTCAGATGAGCTGGTGACAGGTACCAGGGTACTCTGATTGGCTGGTGACATGCATTCAGGTACACAGATGGGCTGGTGGCAGGTACTCGGGTATGCTGATTGACTGGTGACAAGTACTCGGGTACTCTGATGGGCTGGTGACAGGTATTTGGGTGCTCAGATGGTCTGGTGACAGGTACACGGGTACGCTGATGGTCTGGTGTTGGGTACTCGGGTACTTTGATGTGCTGGTGACAGGTGTTTGGGTACACTAATGGGCTGATGACAGGTACTCGGGTACTCTTATGGGCAGATGACAGGTACTTTGGTACTCTGATGGGCTGGTGACGGTGACTCGGGTACTCTGATGGGCTGGTGACAGGTACTCGGGTACTCTGATGGGCAGGTGACAGGTACTCTGGTACTCTGGGCTGGTGACAGGAACTCGGGGACTCTCATGGGCTGGTGACAGGTACTCGGGTACTCTGATGGCCTGGTGACAAGTACTTGGGTACTCTGATGGGCTGGGGACAGGTACTCGGGTACTCTGATGGGCTTGTGACAGGTGCTCGGGTACTCAGATGGGCTGGTGACAGGTGCTCGGGTACTCAGATGGGCTGGTGACAGGTGCTCTGGTACGCTGATGGTCTGGTGACAGGTACTCGGGTACTCTGATGGGCTGGTGGCAGGTACTTAGGTACTCTGATGGGCTGGTGACAGGTTCTCGGGTACTCTGATGGGCTGGTGATAAGTACTTGGGTACTCTGATGGGCTGGTGACAGGTGCTTGGGCACTCAGATGGGCTGGTGACAGGTACTTAGGTACGCTGATGGTCTGGTGACAGGTACTCTGGTACTCTGATGGGCTGGTGGCAGGTACTCGGGTACTCTGAAGGGCTGGTGACAGGTATTTGGGTACTCAGATGGGCTGGTGACAGGTACTCGGGTATGCTAATGGACTGGTGACAAGTACTCGGGTACTCTGATGGGCTGGTGACAGGTACTCAGACTCTTTGATGGGCTGGTGACAGGTACTCGGGTACTCTGATGAGCTGGTGACAGGTACTCGGGTACTTTGATGGGCTGGTGACAGGTACTTTGATGGAGTGGTGACAGGTCCTCTTTATTACTGGGGGGATCAATGTGCTTTGTGTGTACACTAAGCGGTAACAAGCTGCTACCACAATCTCCTTCTCACACACGATCAGTGTGTGAGGAGAACCTGGTAACAGCTTGGTACTACTGTTTCTTTACATCATGTGACCGGATGTGAGTGGTAAAGAGCCAGATTTAATTGGCTCTTTACCACCCCAATTGGGGATGGGCTGTGTCCTGAGGACACAGCTGGTCCCCGATCGCCATGCTGCGGGCCCCTGGGGGCCCTCAGTAGCGGCGGAATACCAAGGACGCCATATGACGTCCACCCAGGATGGGAGATCCCATTTGTGGGCGTCATTTGACTATAGCCCGCTATTGAAGTGGTTAAAGAGTCTCCTTCCATGTAGCTCTCAGCTGCTTTCCTGCTTCTGTGACACTCCAGGAGCTGACTCCTGCTCCTGGCTGCACCCAGGCCTTAGGTTCACCCCCCCAGAAGGGGGATCCCCTCCCGGGCGACGCCTGCACCGCAGCTCCTGACTACATCCTCACTTTTCCACCCGAACACTCCTGACACCTGCTGGCAGATCACTGTATTTAAGGAGGCCTGCCCCCTGCCAATCCAGCCGCTGGATTGGTCAGAGCTTCTTGTCATACATCAGGAAGTGACACCTCCTCATCCATCACCCTTCTAGAACTTTCCCAGCTCAAGGGGAGGAATCTCCAAGGAGTGTACCTTCCCTCCATCTCCAGCCCCGCCTCTGAGCCACTCCCAGCCCAGATAAAAACATTCAGGCCTGCACCTACAGTCAGGCCTGACTAGATTTTTCTTTTCCTACCAAAAATCTACAAAAGTAAAATCACCTATACTATGGGGGCACTACATTTCATTCTTGAGTTTCATCAGCTAAGTAGTTGTATACCTAGAATAATCATCAATGTAAGCAGATATCTGTTCCCGTCTGACATGGGAGTTTTCATTGGACCGCATACGTTACTGAGTATGAGCTGCAGGGGGTGCATAGTTTTTCTTCAAGATGCCTGTGGAAGGGGAGCACAAGTGGCTTGTACTTCAATACAGCACTTGCATTTCATGAGCATTTTGCAAGGCTTTATTGTCAAATCTTCTGATAAGCCTCTCTTTATAATGTCCTGTATAGCTGCTGGACTTCTGTGGCCCAGCTGCCTGTGCCATAAGTGAACACATTTGCTTTATAGGCCATTATATACTACAGTATATTGGCTTGTAGTGATTAGCCTGTATAGGTGATCATCCTGTTTTCCTTTTGCAAGGAATTGCTTATTATTGTGAATTGTGCATTCATCACCCTGGAACTTAACTTTGAGACAGTTGTTTGCCAGACTTTTCACTGATAGAAGGCTGTCTTCTAGTTCTGGAACATACAGCATTTTCTTTACAAGGATACTCTGCTTGCCTTTTGGTGTAATGCAGTTCAGAAAGCCCTGACCATTACTTTCGGCAATGATGAGTTTGCTAGGAAAATTTTGTCTTTTGCACTGTAATCAATGTTTGTGAAGAAGGTCTCCGCCAATCATGTGGCTTGTCACTCCTGAGTCTATGCACCAGCCGCGTGGCTTTCCGCTCTGTGTCACTTCAAAGGTGCCACTCCACGAAGTGTCTGCAGTTTCCATTGTGGCTGCTTTGACTCTTTCTTTTGTGGATAGCTTTAGCTTTCGCTGCTCTGCTTTCCAGATAGAACAGTCCTTTTATAAGTGACGGTCCTTTTACAGCAAAAACAGGCTATGCTTTCTTTGTTGTGCTTTGTGCCTTTGTACATCTTAAGAGCTTTGTCACCATGGTGCATATTTTCTTCGTCCTTCTGTCATATTCATCAATTAATTTGCCTTTGATATATCCTAGTGTTAGCTCCTGCTCGGGTTTTGTTTTTAAAGTGTTAATAAGAGCAGTATATGTCTCTGGAAGGCTGCAGAGGAGCAGGGCAACAATATGGTTATCTCTGATGTCCTCTCCGATGGCACACAGTTGCTCTGATATCTAGCATAGCTTTCACATGGTTACACATTTGCTGGCCTTCTTCTAGCCTTATCTTATATAGCTTTTGTAGCAAAAATAGCTTGCTGTTTAGACTTGAACGCTCATGCAGTTTGTGGTTCTATCTGTATACAGCACTTGCCACAAGTCATCCTTGTTCAAAAGCATTTCTAGCTTAAAGTAGATGTAAACCCACCACTCACCCAGTTATAAACCAATGGCACAGTATTCCTGCATCTATTCCTACCTTGCATATGTCCTTCCTGTAAGCACTAGCAGCTCTGTAAAACTCTGAAATCAGTGGGTTTCTCTCTTTGCTGGAGCTCGGTGGGTGGAGTTGTGATGTCAAAAGCCTCCTCGCCCACCTCTATACTGAGAGATTGAGGAGGGAGGGAGAGCGGAGTGTAAAACTTAGGAGGTAGGAGCAAGATCAGGATGCAATCCGAGTCTTTAACAGATCAGTGGAGCAGCAAAAAAGGGCACAGGCAGAAGCGAAGTCAGGAGCAGGCCAGGGTCAGTGCAGGTGGAGTTCAGGAGTAGTCAGGACAAATCAAGTCGGTAACAGTAGCCAGATCCAGAGTAACAGGTTGCAGGTATGCATGGGAACACTGTAGACAAGACAGCACTGAACCATAGCACAGGCTCAGTTTAAATAGCCCGCTTAGCGCCATTTCGAGCAACAGATGCATGTGCATAAACAACAAATACACGTGAGCATGAGCACCTGCACATTTCCTAAGTGAATGCAAAGTATCATGAATTAGCCTGCGCCTATGAATAAGACACCATGCAGAAGAGCCATCCTGTCTGCCCGTCCTGACAAGATGATAGACACACACACACACGCACATAACCTCAACCAGAACACCAAAGGTATCTCTTTACAACATGAGTCGAGTAGGGAAGAGGTCCATTTTCTAGATCTCAGAATAAGGGTGGAGGGTGGTAAAATTACCATTACCACCTTTTTCAAAGAGACAGACAGAAATGCTTTTATTGATACTCCCAGCTGCCATCATCCCTCCTGGCTGTGCTCAGTACCCAAAAGCCAGTTTTTGAGATTGAAGAGAAGCTGTACTAATAGGGAAGATTTTCTAAAGGAGGTCAGCATCTTGAACCAGAGATTTCTGGAAAAGGGCTACCACCTGGATTTTTTAAAAGGAGCTTTGAAGGAAGCAGACGAGAGGGATAGGGCAACTATGCTGGTACCTAGGGCGAAGAAGGATGTTTCAGCCTTTGAATTTTATTTCTTAACTACCAATTCAAAACAACATCAAGAGGTAACGAGAATTATGAAGAAACATTGGGGCGTCCTATGGAATGATTAGGTGGTGGGCCCTATGTTCCCAGATAACCCCCCAGTGATCTTTTGAGGAGTACCACCTTTGAGGTTGCAGGTGGCTCCAAACATTGTGAAGATCCCTCCTAAGGTTTCTTTCTTTCAGAACTTACAGGGCTACTATCCATGTAGGAAATGTCCAGTATGTAAAATCAATGCACTCAGATCGCGGAGGATCGTTCAAATCTACTGTAACCCATGAGAGGTTTGAGATTAGACCTTTCATCACCTGTATTTCTAAAAATATAGTATATCTGATCTGTTGTCCATGTGGGCTTAAGTACATTGGCTGTACTAAGCGGATGATGGTAACCAGGCTGAAAGAACATTTAGCTAACATAAAAAAAGGATTTCCAAATCATAGCCTTTCAAAACATTATGCACTTTGCCATAATAGAATTCTGAAGCGAACTACTATCATTGGTATAGATCGGTTCACAGCCAGTTGGAGAGGCAGTCATGTGGTGTGAGAGATCTCGCGCCTTGAGACTAAATGGATCTATCGGGTTAAGACTTATGCCCCCTATGGGATGAATGTTGAATTGGACATCAACGCATTCATCAACAACAACTGATTTATATATCTCCTTATGACGATCTCATGAACATAGTTAATTAAACATTGCTGGTTTTACACAAAGAAATCCACTGTGAATCTGACAACAGGATTTCTTTGTCAAAAAGTTTTTTAGACTATGTTGGAGTTGTTTGTATTTTTATTTTTATTTTTTGCAACTCCATTATATTGTTTTTGGTTTGTTTTTATTCTCAATTGCAATTTGAATTCTAACCACAAGATGGCGCTTTGCCCTGATGCGTCCTTTTAACATTATTATTATATTTCTGAGTAGATTTACGCCCCACCATATAGAGAATCTGACAAGTCTTTGGACAAAATGTATTCTTATTTCCTGTGGAAAGGATGTGTCTAATTTGGGATAGTTTTTATCAATGTCCCCGGAATGAAACGCCTCTAACTATTTTTTAGGAAGCTTGTGAGTAGGTGTCAACTTCCTGTGGTAATTTCCTGTCAATGGAACGCAAGGAATTAGGATGTCTGTTGACATCATGTGATACCCTCCTTCCTGTGAATAGCCACGTATTAACCAGTAGCCATCCGGATCATGTAGTATATATAGCGTATGACGCCTGGCGCTGGCCACGCCCTTGACAAAGTCGTATGACGAAACGCATCAGAGGAGTCAGGACGTGTGACGTCATCATGTATCGGGACGCAGCGGCCATCTTTGTGGTTGGAAATAAACCCTGAATGTGTTTCAATGCTTGTGAGCTTGAAGGGACATGTGAGTTCAATATTTTTTTACTTCAATAAACCTTTTCTCTTATCGACATACTACACTATGTTTGGTATTTTGCTTCTAATCGGTAAACACTGGGAAGAACTCCTTTGAAATGCTGTGGTGGATTGTGTGATGCGCAGTCTGGATCTCATAAACGACACCATAACCACTGTTTTGCTGCAAGGCTGGTTCAGGCCTCTGTGATGGGGGCCTGAACGATCTGCTAAGAACCAGTGTGTATGGGTGCTGGTGGCGGTTTCTTCTAAGTACACGGACTGTGCGGGCTATTTCTTGGATCCACTACTTTTAAATGGACAGCATCTTTGTGGTGACTCACCGGTGATCTTCCCGATTTTTACAGACAGTTTATGGACATTTTATACTTTTCAATCAATACAGACGCACATATGCATACTGTACCCTTCACTTTAACAACTGACCTCCTGCAACATGTAAATCCTACTGCCACCCCAATGTTATTCCTTCCTAATACTACTCTCTGGTTGCAAAGGTTACCATATGGGTGGTGAAAGTTTTACACATTATCATACTGGAAGTGCTGAGATCCGTAGCATCTAAACATTATGGTTTGATTGTTTTTGGTCACTTAAAATATAAGTGGTGGGGAGGCAAGATATGATCCCTTTCTGTCTTTCTTCCCTCTCCCTCCCGTTTCCCCCCCCCTTCCTTCCCATTCCCCTCCTTCCCTTCCCCTCCCCACTTTCCTCCCCTTCCCTCCTCCCCCTTCCCCTCTCCCCCCCCCCTTTCCTCAGCCCAACCATGCATACACCTTTGTAACTGTATTTCAACTTTTTCTAGTATAGGAATTAATTTGGTTTACCTCCATGCATATCACCCCACTTCTGCCGATGAGGGACGCACTAGTATGCCTAGATCACACCTGGTTTGACTGGACATGTGGGTAAGCTAAGCCATGCCATGTGTATCTCCCTGATATATATATTGTACAACTATATCACGTCTTGTTGATTATATTGTATGTTCATGCTTATGATCACTAATTATGTATTCCTAACTACTGTGGATATCCCTCCTGATGAAGCGGCTATCCGTGAAACATGTAGAGGTTTCATGATATCTATGTCCTGACACCATTCAATCTTCTTCCCTTTCCCCCATTAGGGGCGATGCAGAGTGGTGTAATCCAGTGTTTTTATGATCTATGTTTGTTAAATGCTTCTGTCCTTTTAAATTGAATGTATCAATAATAACATTGTGATATATTTTTAATTTTTATGCTGTATTTATATTGGGGTCGTGATAGTCTAACCCCTTTAATTGGTCCTTGGGGTACTGGCTAGGGACCTTTCACCCCGACTCACATATACTGTTCAATATGGACGAGACACCGTAAACTTTAATTACCCCCAATTTGGTCTGTCGAGGTACTGTACCCATGTTGCACATTGGTGGACTTCAGTCACTGAATCTATTGGATTAGAAGATAATCTCACATGGTGCCGGGTTCACATCGCATGGATTTGTTTAATTCTGCTCATTTTTTACATACTGAAGATTATATGGACTAATTGTTTTGCCACAGTTGTTCACAATGTGATATATTTTATAATTTAATTGGTTTATGTATGGAGTTGGGTCAGCGCCAATACCTGTGCTCACACTGTTCTATTGGATGCTATTCATAGCCTTAAAGGGGCAGCGACAATATTTTTTTCAGCTCAATTTATTTAAAGGGCGCCATTTCTCTTTTCAATATTTTTTCAGTCCTACATTCCGCATGCACCACCTGGGCTGGGTGGTGGGATCAATAATGAGCACCACAGGCAGTCTTAATGGAAGCCAAGTGTTTAGCTTCTGTAGTGTTATGTTAGGGCTGCATAGTTGTGTCCTTCAACCTCACCTCAGGGAGCGCCACGCACGCCGATGCAGGGCTCTTATGGAAGCCTGGGATTTCCATAGCATTTGGGCCTGTGCGGCTGCACCCTTTCACCTCAGGGCGCACGCCGATGCACAGCCCTTAAGGCCCACCAAAATCTTCAGCACCAGGCCCATAATGCTCTTAATCTGGCCCTGAAGGGGGGGGCGGGGGAAATAGTACTCGTGTGGTTAATATAATCGTGATCGTAGGAGCGTATCTATCATGCCAAAACCTTAAGTGCTACTGGCTGGGGAATCTGCATGACAATAATTGCGTAAAAAGTACATTTAATGCTTGCTATTAGCCAGCAAACAATTAGAATAAGAGGGCTATATAAGCAAAATGGTACCAACAGTTACCTGCTGTATGATTCAGCGAGGGGGGAGACGATGCTCCCCAGGACGCCTGTGCTACCGGCGTCCAACCTCCTCAGTTTGTGTGTCCCGACTGGGATCAAGTCTCAGAACATCTGACATCGCCCGGCCACGCGTGTCCGGGCATGGATCCCAGAACCCAAAGTGACTGGGTCCTAGAGCGCTCATGCCTGATACGGGCAATAGCACAGCAAACTGGCACGAAGTGGGGGAGCTTGGGAACAACCCACCCCACATTCCAGAGAGCACAGAGTGGATGTTTGGCTCCCGCATGGCTCGGGCAGCCACAGAACTAACTATACCCAGTGTAGGCACTGGATGGAACCCCCCAGTGGCCGGATGGGAAGGCGCGCCGGATGGGGCTTGCGCGTCTGTTAGGAAAAGACTGTGCTGAGAGTTAATTGCATTTGATTGTGGTTTCCTCGATTTCCTGGAGCAGCAGCAGCTCTATTTAAACTTCCTGCTTCTTGTAGCAAGTGCTGTCCGTTCTACAGCGTTTAGTGTGAGTTCCTTGCTTCCTGACTATCTGATACCTGTTCCAGTGACCCGGCCTGCTTTGACCCTGCTCTGAACTCTGCCTGCACCGACCCCGGCTTCTATGACCACTCTACTGCCTGCTCCCTTGTACCTTGCTGCCTGAACGTTGCCGACCCAGCCTGCACCTGACCATCCGTCTGCCTGAACCCTTGTACTGCACCGCCCGCCAGTTACCGACCCGGACTGCCTCACGACCCTTCTGCCTGCACGAGCTCCAGCAGACATCTACCTTGCATCAGTGACTGTCCAGCCCTCGTGCCCCCCCCCGTGCTCCTGAGTTCCCTGTCTGCACTACCAGGGACTCACAAACTGGGGCTGCAAGAGAGGTACCCCCTGCATAAGCCAGACTCCATCACCAGGTACGTGACAGCATCCCAACTTGCTGGGGCTTGTGCGCCTTCCCATGTGGCCACTGGGGGCTCCATCTGGTGCCTACACTGGGTATAGTTAGGTGTGTGGCCGCCCGAGCCATTCGGGAGCCGAACATCCACTCTGTGCCCTCTGGGATGCGGGGTGGGTTGTTTCCAAGCTCCCTCCTGGCAGTCTTGGCACTTCGTGACAATTCGCTGTGCTATTGCCCGTACCGGGCGTGAGGGCTCTAGGACCCAATCACTCTGGGTTCTGGGATACTCGCCCGACACACGCATGCGCAGAGTGGGCCACCAGGCTGGGTGACGTCAGACGCTCTGACGCATGATCCCAGTCAGGGCACACAAATTGAGGAGGTTGGATGCCGGTAGCACAGGTATCCTGGGGAGCAGCGTTTCCCCCCTCCTTGTGTTAGCAGCGTTCTACCAGCATTATCATCACATTACCAGGGACAGGTAACATTTAACCTTACCCTTGGAGACTCGCCTGGGAGCCTTGTGGCATGGGGGACTTTTCTCCCTTCTCCCCCATCTCTTATATGCTTTGTTTGTCTGCCACCCTTAGGTGCCACTTTAGTGCAAATGGCATTCTCTATTGGTGTGTTCCTGGCAATCCATTAAGAGGATTAACTGAATAATACAGCAGGTAACTATTGGTACCATATTGCTTATATAGCCCTCTTATTCTAATTGTTTACTGACTAATAGCAAGCATTAAATATACTTTTTACACAATTATTGTCATGCAGATTCCCCAGACAGTAACACTTAAGGTTTTGGCATGACAGACATGCTCCAACGGTCATGATTTTACTAACCACACAAGTACTATTTCCCCCTTCCCAATTTTCCCCTTTCCTCCGCATCCCCCCCCCCCCCCATTCCCCCAACTCCTGTCCATTTTTTTCTTTAACACGGTCTATATAAAAAAAAGGATAAATATGCTGCCTAATATTTAATTTTTTTTTTTTGGCTTGATTATAGCAATCCAAAATTGACATCGTCTTCCTACTTCATGTGAATACAGTTATTCCATTGCCTACCAGCGAAGCACACCAGCACCTGGTAGGTTGTAATATTTTAACTCAGCAGCAACTCCTTAAAACTACATTTTTCATGTCTTAAAGAGGAAGTAAACCCAAATGGGGTTTACTTTGCTCTACCTGCCCCTGTAATGTAGAAGCATAATGGGCTACTATGCATCGCATAGTAACCCATTATGTGACACTTACCGGCAAACGAAGCCTGCCATGTCCCCTGTGCTGGCGGCGTCCATCTTCTGCCCCTCTTCCTTCCGGGACCGCGATCTCCGGCGCTGTGACTGGCCGGAGTCGCGTGATGTCACTCCCGCACATGCGTGCGGGAGCCGCCAGTCACGGCAAGGTTGCAGTGGAGGAACGGCACGGAGGCCGTTACTTCACTGCGCATGTGCCTACATGACGCCGGCACAGCAAATACACTGCATATCTCCTGAACCGTACAGGTTTAGGAGATATGCAGGGCACCTACAGGTAAGCCTTATCATAGGCTTACCTGTAGGTTAAAGTGGTTGTCACAAATTGACAACCACTTTAAGTATCACCAAGTTTATACTGATTGTTACCCAACAAATACGTAGTTACCTGTGTGTCCCCACATCTAACAAATGTACCTTTGGGAGGTCGCACAGGATTGGGGGGTCCCTTTGTCGGTGTGGGGGGGCGTGCGGTTGGTGCAAGTGAGTCCCGGTTGGCGCAAGTGAGTGTACGCCCAGTTATATAATACCCCTTTGGCCAAATACATTTTTGGATTATGAGTAATGTTTGTATGTTTTTTATAGAGAACATTTGCTCCTGAGGAAGCGACTATGCTGTCACAAAACATGTAGAGCAGTTCCTGCGCAACAATGGTGAACTGGAACCCCTGAATGTGGAATACCGAGGACTCCAAGTTTTCCTCTCTTTTATATCTATATTATTGTAATATCTTCAAGGGTAACCAATTGCACTGTCACAAATGTAATTGTATTACTATACTGAGAGTATTGAAAAAAATTGTTATTTATATGTATTTTTAAAGTGAACTAATTAATTTTTTATGTATTGCTATGTGCCGATAAAGTCCATTTTTCTCATCCCTGTACATATTTGCTATTCAATTCCGGAACGTGGCACAGTAGGTACTAGCCCCGGGTATCCCCCGAGGGCATCACCTACCATCTCTTACAATAGACTCTAAGCTATCCTATCTGGAATGCAGAGACTAAGCAAAGCAAGGCATCTTGGGATATGTAGTTCAGACTGTTCAGATTTGCCCTCTAGCTGGATTGCAAGGAACTACAACTACCAGATGGCTGAGAAGGAAGAACAGACTGCTGGGAGAGGATATAAAAAGGGGCTGGGCGAGGCCTAGCTCACTCTCTTGGGACCCTGGCCTGGATCTGTGAGCATGGATTCAGTGACTGTGTGTGTCGCGGCTGAATCATGGCCTAAACAACCAGAATCATCCAGCAGAGATACAGAGGGACACCTGTGGACAGCATCCCCTTCCTGTTTGGCGAGAGCCCAGAGGCCGCTTCTGTTCCATCTATCCTGCATTGGCATCAGATTTGGGTGAGCCGTAGTGCCGGTCAGCGGAGGCCGGACACCCCTCCCCCCCCCCCGAGCCAGGTTCCTGAGGCAGAGCTTGCATTATCATCATCTTTCATTCCATTGTTGGTGAGCGAGCAGTAGCCCATCCTTTCATAATAGACACTATATACAGACATCTTTCCCCATTCATTCATAATAGACAATGTATACCGAGAAAAAATTTATAAGAATGACTGGACTTTAAAGGTAGCCATTAGTATCCCAAGTTGAAAGAAGTGCTAAATGAAATATATTTATTTGTACAAATATAAAATCATTTTACAAACTATGAACATAATGTAGTGGGTGCTGATAGAAACAATATCTCTCCCATGTATACTAAGGAAAATACCATTATATTAAAAGGTGTGGTTTTAACTGCATTTTCTGTCTCCGTCTGATTCATGGTTCCTGATAGTAGGCAAAGGTCATGAATTCAAAAGGTTTAGGCAATCCACCTAGTGGTAATATTTTTTCCAGATTGGATGAGCAGTATCACTGCATGGATCAATTTGCCATAGCTTTACAGATGCTCCTAATTCGCACTGCTCACCTGGATCCTCCCACTGTGGCTGTTCCAGTACAACCTGTGTTGCAGGCCATCCCTGCTGCTGCTCCAGTCTCTATGCAGCCCCCTGCCTTGAATATTAGGTCGCTTGGAACAAGGACACCCTTGTGGCTGCTTTTTGTCACGGTCTCTCGGATAACAAAGATGAGATAGCAACCCGAGACATACCTACGGATCTGGAGAAGTTGATCACTTTTGCCATTCTCATTGACTCCAGACCACGACAGAGACCTTCCTTTAAGGAGCGCTTGTGGAAGCCTCCTTTAGGTTTGGCTTCAAGCTTTGCATTCCCACCCTTATCTCCCTCACCTCCCATGCCTCCCTGTACCGAGTCCACCAGTGAAGTAGAGCCCATGCATTAGGAACCATGAATCAAAGACAGAAGTGCAGTAAAATCACACTTTTTAATAAAAAGGTAAAATGTTATAAACGGAGTAAATGAGGTCAAAACATAGCCAGGGTTTGTTAACCGCAACGAATAATCAGAGCAAGCCAGTGAAACAGGAGTCCAGAGATCAGCAAAGTCAAACAAACAGAATGCAGGGTCAGGAGCAAGTAGGAGAGTCAGCCGAGCAGGGTCTTGAATTCAGGAACCAGGAGGGAAAGTCAAACAGGCAAAGTATTTCACAGGAACACACCTCAGAGATTTCTCCAGAGATGTTGACCAGGCAAAGGCATCTGATATCTGATCCAGGCAGTTTATAAAGCTAGGAAAGCTGGTTAATGAGCAGGATATGGACATCAGCTGAGACAGTGAAAGCTGAGATTGGCAATTTAACCCTCAGCTGAGCAGCTTGCTCTGAGAAGAGAGGACTGAGCCCAGCCCTGACACTACCCTCCCCTCAATGACCCCCCGGGGGGACACCAGTCTTGAGGGGAAAATGTCTATGGAAAGCACGGAGGAGAACAGGAGCATGATGTGCGTCCGAGGATGAGACCGAAGAACGCTCCTCCGAACCATAACCTTTCCAGTGAACCAGGTACTGTATGCACCCAAGGAACCTACGGGAGTCAAAGTTAGATTGTATTTCATACTCCTCTTGGTTTTCAACCTGAACAGGATGAGGATGTGGTACCGAGGTGGTGAAGCGGTTGCATAGCAATGGTTTTAACAAGGCGAAATGGAATATATTTGAAACCTGCATATTAGAAGGCAGGTCTAAAGCGTAAGCCACTGGGTTGATCTTGCAAAGAATACAGAAAGGCCCAATAAACCGCGGTGCCAGCTTCAGTGAGGGAACACTGAGTTGGAGGTTGCAAGAAGACAGCCAGACCCTCTCCCCAACTTGGTAAGAGGGCGCAGGTAAGCAGCTGTGGTCAGCATGGCATCTGTACCTATCATTGGCACATTGCAAAGACTCCCAAACATGTACCCAAGTGAAACGCACACCACGGAGATGCTTCTCCAATGCTGGATTTCTCTGAGGAACAAATGAGTCAGGCAACATGGCTGGTTGGAAACCATAATTCGCCATAAATGGATACAATCAGGAAGCGGAATTGAGGGAACTATTGTGAGTAAGCTCCGCCCAAGCTAACAGGTCAGACCAGTTGTTATGGTGGTCAGAAATATAGGAACGTAAAAACTGTTCCAAGGACTGGTTGGCTCATTCTGCGGCCCCATTGGACTGCGGGTGATATGCAGAAGAGGAGGAAAGCTGAATTCCCAACTGAACACAAAAGGCTCACCAAAACCTGGACACAAACTGGCTACCCCTGTCTGAGACGATGACCTTGGGAAGCCCATGTAAGCGAAAGATCTCCCGAGCAAAAACGGATGCCAGTTCCTTGCATGTAGGCAACTTCTTAAGTGGAATACAATGTGACATCTTTCAGAATCGGTCAACCACCATAAGGATAACTGTTTTACCCTGAGAGTTAGGTAACTCCACAATAAAATCCATAGACATGTGTGTCCAAGGCCGCTCTCCATTGGGTATGGGTTATAGAAGACCCACAGACTGCTACAAAGGCGGCTACATCAGCGCGGAGACTAGGCCACCAGAACTGTTGGGAAATAGCCCAAATGAGTTGATTTTTCCCTGGGTGACCAGCAGCTTTGGGAGAATGGTAAATCTGGAGCACAGCAGTACGGAGACTCTAAGGGACATAGCAGCGGTCACAAGGTTTCTCAGGAGGAACATGGATCTGAGCAGCAAGGATCTTGTCACCCAAAGGTTAAGTAAGACTGGTATGAACCATAGCCAGAATAGGATCAGGAGGTATCACAGAAATTGAAACCAACTCCATCTTGAAAGTGGAGAAAAACTGTCGGGACAATGCATCAGCCCTTACATTCTTAGCACCGGGTAAGAATGAGACTATGTAATTGAAGCTTGACAAGAAAAGAGCCCATCGTGCCCTCCTGGGGAAGAGGCATTTAGCCTCAGACAAGAATGTGAGATTCTTGTGGTCAGTCAAAATGAGAACCAGAACAGAGGTACCCTCAAGGAGATGCCTCCATTCTTTAAGGGCTAAAATGACCGCCAACAACTCTGTGCCCAATCTCGTAATTGCATTCCACAGGAGACAACTTCTTGGAGAAGTAGCCACAAGGATGCATAGTGCTCTAGGAGGTGGGACGTTGAGACAGAAGGACACCAACTCCAGTCTCAGATGCATCAACCTCAAGGATGAAGGGAAACGTAGGATCAGGATGTGCCAACACAGGAGCAGAAACAAAGGCAGCCTTGAGCGTTTCAAAGGCCTTATTGGACTCCAGAGACCAATTCTGTGGGTCACCGTCCTTTCTGGTCATATCAGTCAGGGGTTTGACCAGAGACGAGAAGTTACGAATAAACTTCTGATACTAATTGGCAAAGGCAAAAAAATGTTGTTTTTCTGTTCTCGCTACACGTTTGCCCCTGGCATGTTTGTAGCTCAACAATCAGCTTATACTTTGAATCCTAAAATAACCAGACTGTCTGTAACTTTGGATCTTTATTACAACAAACAGGTGGTGGTTGTATAAGAATAGGATGCACATGCACGGTGAAACTAGAAATAAACAGATAAATGTACATATAATAAATACATAAACATCCACAAATGGCACTGGGTATACAGTTAAACAAGTCTTTTAGCATACCAGCAGTGCTGCCTTAGAAGGATCAGGAATTTCCTTGGAAACACATGGTGTAGACTTAGCTGACTCCCATGCGGTCTGTCTCAGTAGAGAAAATGAAAGAAGCTTGAAGTAGGTAGTGAAACTAGTTCCAGTGATATACAGGAAGTATGTAATAAACCATAGAACATTGCCCATGAGTAGTCTTTTGTTAGAGTGGCGTCTAGTGGACAATGTTGGTATTGCAAGTCCAGACAATATTACTTTTCCTTCATAGGCCGAAGGCATGACAGTTGTAGTGGACATAAACCCACGGGTTGGGGCCACTGTAGAACTGCCGATAGATTCTCTGGGTTCATCGAAAAACCAGCCATGGAAATTGCATAACCCAGGAATTTAACCTGTTAACGATGGAACTCGCACTTCTCCAATTTACAATACAGGTTATTATCTCTCAGCATCCGAACCACACGACAGGCATCTCTGTGGTGGCTCTCTAGGGACTTGGAATATGTGAGGATATCGTTGAGATAAACCACCACACATTGCTGCAGCAAATCTCAAAGAACATTGCTGATGAACTCCTGAAAAACTACCGGAGCATTGCAAAGGCCAAACGGCATTATGAGGTGTTCGTAATGGCCTGTCCTAGTATTAAATGCAGTTTTCCACTCATTGCCCTCCTTGATCCTCATGAGATTGTATGTCCCTCTCAGATCATGCTTTGTGGAAAACCGTTGCTACCTTGAGGTGGTCAAATAACTCTGTAATCAATAGAATTGGATAAGCATTCTTAATTGTGAAGCGATTAAGACCCCTATAATCAATACAAGGTCTGTTCACCACTCTTCTTTTTCACAAAGAAGAAGCCAGCACCAGCAGAAGACGAGGATTTGCGGATGAACCCTTGAAAAAGTGTGTCTGCAACATACTCCTCCATGGCTTTATCCTCTAAGACAGACAATACGGTATACCCAGCCACAAGGGGGTATGACACCAGGTTGAAGGTCAATTGCGCAATCACACGACCTGTGTGGAGGCAAACTACCGGCTTGACCTTTATCAAAGACCCCGCTAAATTTGCGGCATTCCTCTCGCAGGGAGGAGAGTGAAGAGGTTAGCCACTTTCTGAAAACATGTCTTACAGCAGTGTGGCAACCAAGAAAGAACCTCAGCACGAAACCAATCAAAAGAGGGGCTGTGCCTTTGTCAGGACCTGTGTTCTTGCTTGGGTCACCTGCTGGTGGCTCTGTTGTGTGGAAAACCAAAGGGTGTAGTTCTGGTAGCCACCAGCAGGTGTCTCCAAGCAGACAGATTATACAGGTCGTTAGGCAGCACCTGATGGGACCGCTGGAATTATATAAGCCCGCCTTGCACCTAGTCCCAGTGCTTCAGTATTTCCCCTGTAAACCTTGCCCCGTTCTTGTCCCTGATACGTGATCCTGAATCCTAACCTGGAGACCTGACCCCTGGAACCTGCTTCCTGCTCCCTTTACTCAACTTCTGCTCCCAGTAACCTGGCTCCCTGTTCCCCTTATCTTGTGTCCTCCTGTTTTGCATATGTGTGTTTTCTACACTTGTATTTAGTTAGATAGTTAGGTGTTCATTTTGGGGTTTGCTGTGTTTCATTCATCTTTCACTTGCTTGTTTATGTTTACTGGTGTTTGGTGTTGTAAGTGTGTCATTTTCCTAATTAATATATATATATACACAGTATCTCACAAAAGTGAGTGCACCCCTCAGATTTTTGTAAATATTTTATTATATCTTTGCACTTTGCTACAATGTAAAGTAGTGAGTATACAGCTTGTATAACAGTGTAAATTTGCTGTCCCCTCAAAATAACTCAACACACAGCCATTAATGTCTAAACCACTGGCTACAAAAGTGAGTACACCCCTAAGTGAAAATGTCCAAATTGGGCCCAAAGTGTCAAAATTTTGTGTGGCCACCACTATTTTCCAGCACTGCCTTAACCCTCTTGGGCATGGAGTTCACCAGAGCTTCACAGGTTGCCACTGGAGTCCTCTTCCACTCCTCCTTGACGACATCACGGAGCTGGTGGATGTTGGAGACCTTGCGCTGCTCCACCTTCCATTTGAGGATGCCCCACAGATGGTCAATAGGGTTTAGGTCTGGAGACATACTTAGCAAGTCCATCACCTTTGCCCTCAACATCTTTAGCAAGGCAGTGGTTGTCTTGGAGGTGTGTTTGGGGTCGTTATGTTGGAATACTGCCCTGTGGCCCAGTCTCCGAAGGGAGGGGATCATGCTCTGCTTCAGTATGTCACAGTACATGTTGGCATTCATGGTTCCCTCAATGAACTGTAGCTTCCCAGTGCTGGCATCATTCATGCAATCCCAGACCATGACACTCCCACCACCATGCTTTACTGTAGGCACTTGTCTTTGTGCTCCTCACCTGGTTGTCGTCACACACGCTTGACACCATCTGAACCAAATAAGTTTATCTTGGTCTCATCAGACTACAGGAAATGGTTCCAGTAATGCATGTCTTTAGTCTGCTTGTCTTTAGCAAACTGATTGTGGGCTTTCTTGTGCATCATCTTTATAAGAGGCTTCCTTCTGGGACGACAGGCATGCAGACCAATTTGATGCAGTGTGCGGCGTATGGTCTGAGCACAGACAGGCTGACCCCCCTCACCCCTTCAACCTCTGCAACAATGCTGGCAACACTCATATGTCTATTTCCCAAAGACAACCTCTGGATATGACGCTGAGCACATGCACTCAACTACTTTGGTCGACCATGGTGATGCCTGTTCTGAGTGGAACCTGTCCTGTTAAACCACTGTATGGTCTTTGCCATCATGCTGCAGCTCAGTTTCAGGGTCTTGGCAATCTTCTTATAGCCTAGGCTATCTTTATGTAGAGCAACAATTCTTTTTTTTCATATCCTCTGAGAGTTCTTTTCAATGAGGTGTCATTTTGAACTTCCAGTGACCAGTATGAAAGAGTGAGAGTGATAACACCCACTTTAACACACCTGCTCCCCATTCCCACCTGAGACATTGTAACACTAATCAGTCTCATGACACAAGGGAGGGAAATGTCTAATTGGGCACATTTTCATTTAGGGGTGTACTCACTTTTGTTGCCAGCAGTTTAGACATTAATGGCTGTGTGTTGAGTTACTTTGAGGGGACAGCAAATTTACACTGTTATACAAGTTGTACACTCACTACTTTACATTGTAGCAACGTGTAATTTCTTCAGTGTTGTCACATGAAAGGCTATAATAAAATATTTACAAAAATGTGAGGGGTGTACTCACTTTTGTGAGATACTGTATATTTTCACTCACTCATCTGGTCCTGATTCCTTTAAGTGCAGCTAATTGATCTGATCACCTCTGCTGGATACCTGCATGTGGTATCTCGGACATAATACTGAAGCCATACAATCAGATCAGCTGTACCTGGGAATTAGGTCTAAGCACTTGATAATTGCTGCAAGATGCATTTTGAGGAGATTTTGTATTTCTCATTACTGGATACAGAAGATAGGGATTACTGCCGCCAAATTCTGAAAGAGCAGACTAGGGAGCAATTGTTGGAATGCATCCGTTTGGCGCACACTTTTGTTGATCAAGACAGATTTTTGTTTGAGGAGATTCAGCCACTCATTCAAATTTGTGCATAGTTGGCTTTGTCTAGTGTCCCTAATGGTGGTGATGATTTTTCTCCTCCTTTCAGTGTGGCTCAGGTGGAATCTTTGGTTTGGTTGTTGGAGGATGACCCAGCTATTTAATTTGAACATTACTCAGCATGTTCCCAACAGATGCTAGTAGAATGTGTTAGTTCAGTGCAATCTCTGGTCAGACAGGCAGCATGTAAAATTAATTTTGTGCAGCCATTATTACAGGCAAGGTCAAATATATTGCCTCTGTCAGCTTGCAACCACCCATTCCTGTGGCTAGACCTCTGCCCTAGACCTCTGCCTGCTCAAATGTCTTTTCCTTCATCACCTGCAGCAACCACAGTTGCAGCCCAATATCCCCTGCTACCACTTAAATATCAGTACCCTGTTTCCACCGCTGCACCTACTCTGCCTTTAACCCTTATACCTCCTCTCTGCTGCTTGCAACAATCCCACAGAAATCCTCCACAGCAACTTCTCGCTCTTTTTTACCATCCTCCCGTCCTTCTCTCCCATCAGCAATCCTGCCACTATCCAATCCTGCATATACACCAGCCGATTTGTTCCAGTCTACTACTACACCAGCCGATCTATTCCAATCTGCCTTTAAGCCAGCCACTACAGTCCAACCCACCATGGATCTAATTCCTCCAGCCAGGCCTGCCACCACTCCTGCCACCTTGGTTCAGCCCATGGAATTTGGACCTTCTGCTTCTGACCTGCCTGCCGCTATGCCACCTGACTGTACTGGTTCTCTATCCACCACCCAGTTTGGCCCTATGGACTCTTTGTCAGCTAATCAATTTGATCTCACTGATCTTGTTCCTGATACCCTGTCTGATCCTGTTCCTGATGCCCAGCCTAATTTTCCGGTGCCCGCTGCCGTGCCTGCTGCCAAGCCTGTATTAGTGCCCTCTGCCCAGCCTGCTGTTCTGGTGCCCTCTGCCATGCCTACTGCCCAGCTTGTTGTTCCGGTGCCCACTGCCCAGCCTGCTGCTTTGGTACTCTCTGCCATGCCTACTGTTCCATTGTCCGCTGCCCAGCCTGCTGTTTTGGTTCCCACTGCCGTGCCTGCTGTTCCAGTGCCCGCTGCCCAGCCTGCTGTTCCGCTGCCATGCCTACTGCCCAGCCTGCTATTCTGATGCCCACTGCCCAACCTGCTGATCCAATGCCTGATGCCCAGCTTGATGAGCCAGTTCCTGTTGCCCAGTCTGATTCCGTTCCTGATGCCCAGCCTACAGATCCGGTACACGCAGCTCAGCCTGCTGATCCAGTGCCTGCTGCCCAGCCTGATGACCCGGTGCCTGCTGATCTGGTGATGGATGACCCTGTGTCCGCTGCCCAGCCTGATGACCCTGTGCCCGCTGCCCAGCCTTATGACCCTGTGCCTGCTGCCCAGCCTGATGACCTGGTGCCCGCTGCCCAGCCTGATGATCCCGTGCCTGCTGATCTGGTGATGGATGACCTGGTGCCTGCTGCCCAGCCTGATGACCCAGTGCCTGCTACCCAGCCTGATGATCCCATGCCTGCTGATCTGGTGACGGATGACCCGGTGCCTGCTGCCCAGCCTGATGACCCAGTGCCTGCTGCCCAGCCTGATGACCCGGTGCCTGCTGCCCAGCCTGATGACCCGGTGCCCGCTGCCCAGCCTGATGACCTGGTGCCTGCTGACCTAGTGAAGGATGACCCAGTGCCAGCTGCCCAGCCTGATGACCCGGTGCCCGCTTCCCAGCTTGATGACCTGGTGCCTGCTGAACCAGTGCCTAATGACCTGGTGCCCGCTGATCCAATGCCTGATGACCCAGTGCCCGCTGCTCCAATGCCTTGTGACCCAGTGCCTACTGCCCTGCCTGATGGCCCGGTGCCCACTGATCCAGTGCCTGATGACCTGGTGCCTGCTGATCCAGTGCCTGACCCAGTGCCTACTGCCCAGCCTGATCACCCGGTGCCCGCTCATCCAGTGCCTGATGATCTGGTGCCTGTTGATGCTTTCCTGCCTGATGCCCAGCTTGCCACTGATTTCCCCCTGCTTGATGCCCAGACTGACTCTGATGCCCCTGTGTTGTCTGCCTCCACTGGTTTCATGCCCTGGCGGTGGGTCGCATGAAATATTACCCGATTCAGGGGGCATGCCCCCTAGCGGTTTAAAAGACTCCAGCCTAAAGAGTGCAAAGAAGTCGGCAGACATGGACGGAGACTTTTTTGGACTTTTCCTGCACCCACATGGACTGTCAGCTTAACGGCAGAATGGAGCGTCCGGAGGCCGCTCCTTAAGGGGGGGAGCTGTCAGGACCTGTGTCCTTGCTTGGGTCACCTGCTGGTGGCACTGTTGTGTGAAAAACCAAAGGGTGTAGTTCTGGTGGCCACCAGCAGGTATCTCCCAGCACATGGATTATACAGGTCATTAGGCGGCACCTGATGGGACTGCTGGTATTATATAAGCCCGCCTTGCACTTAGTTCTAGTGCTTCAGTATTTCCCCTGTAAACCTTGTCCCAGCCTGAGTCTGGCCTGTTCTTGTCCTTGATTCGTGATCCTGAATCCTGACCCCTGGAACCTGCTTCCTGCTCCCTTTACTCCCCTTCTGCTCCCAGTAACCTGGCTCCCTGTTCCCCTTATCTTGTGTCCCCTGTTTTGCATGTATGTGTTTTCTATGCTCGTATTTAATTAGATAGTTAGGTGTTCATTTTGGGGTTTGCTGTGTTTCATTCATATTTCACTTGCTTGTTTATGTTTACTGGTGTTTGGTGTTGGAAGTGGGTAATTTTCCTAATAAATATATATATATATATATATATATATATATATATATATATATATATATTTATTTTCACTCAATCATCTGGTCCTGATTCGTTTAAGTGCAGCCAATTGATCTGATCACCTCTGCTGGATGCCTGCATGTAGTATCTCTGGCAGCCTCTGTAACCAAGGATAACCAATAACCACCGGAAAATGAGGAGAGGAAATTACTTGGAATTAGATTATCTCATGGTGAAGAGCCCCTACGGCCATGGTCAACGGAGCAGTCTCATGAGTCACCTGGGCAGGCTGTAGAAGTCTCCCATCAATAGCCTCAATGGTGAGTGGAGTGGCCTGAAGCTGCAGCAGAATCGAGTGCTTAGACACAAAGGCACTATCTATGAATAGACCTTCAGCCCCAGAGTCTATTAGAGCCTGTATCTCGATGGATGACACGGACCTAGAAAGGGTAACCGAAACCAGTGGCTTATCCTTATGGATAATGGGGACGTAACAATGCCACCTATAGTCTGTCCCCTACAAGACCTCTGGTGCAAGCGTCCCCCCAGACGGGTAGGACAATACTTCAAAAAGTGACGTGCCTGGCCACAATAAAGGCACAATCTCTCCCTCCTCCTAAAGGCTCTCTCATCCACAGAGAGACATGTGAAGCCCAAATGCATGGGTTCTATTTCATTGACTTGTTCGCAACCAGGAGGTATGGGAGATGAGTGAGGCACAGGTGGGACTACAAAGCCAAACGTACAGGAGGCTTTCGCAAGCGCTCCTTAAAGGAAGGTCTCTGGAGTCAATGAGAATGGCAAACGTGATCAACCTCTCCAGCTCAGTGGGTATATCTCATCTTTGATGTTATCTGAGAGACCATGAGAAAAAACAGCCACGAGTACCTCATTGTTCCAAGTAACCTCTGCTGCCAGAGTACAGAATTCAATGGCGTAATCTGCAACTGTTCTTGTACTCTGCTTGATGAACACGAGGCTCTTGGCAGCAGAAGTGGAGCGTGTGGGAAAGTCAAATACCCTTTTAAAGGAAGCCACAAACTCAGGGTAACTCAGGACAATGGGTTTTTGCATCCCCCATCGAGAGTTTGCCCAGGCCAAGGCTCTATCAGAAAGCATAGAAATAATAAAGTCTACTTTGCTTCTGTCCATGGGGAATTCCTTGGACAGCATCTCAAAGTATTTCCCAACCTGGTTGAGAAACCCTCTGCATTGAACTGGATTGCCCCCAAATCGCTGGGGAAGTGAAGCGGAACCAGACATACCCCTTGTAGAGATAATATTTGGAACGGGTGCCTGCACAGAGACTTGAGCATCAGCGGGAATGGCCTGCAACACAGGTTGTGTCAGATCAGCCACCGTGGGAGGAACCAGGAGAGCAGTGCGATTCAGGAGCATCTATAATGCTATGGCAAACTGATCCATGCATTGATCCTGCTCATCCAATCTGGAAAAAATATTACCAGCAAGTGGATTGACTGCATCTTCTGAATTCATGGCCTTTGCATACTGTCAGGAACCATGAATCGGACCAAGACGGAAGTGCAGTAAAATCACACGTTTTAATAAAAAGGTAAAATGGTATAAACAGAGTAAACTTGGTCAAAACATAGCCAGGGTTCGGTAACCAAAGCGGATAGTCAGAGTGAGCCAGTGAAACAGGAGTCCAGAGATCAGCAAAAACACAGCAGAGATTTCTCCAGAGATGTTGACCAGACGAAGGCGTCTGAGATCAGATCCAGGCAGTTTATATAGCTAGGAGAGCTGGCTAACAAGCAAGATATGGACATCAGGTGAGAGAGTGAAAGCTGAGTCTGGCAATTAACCCTAAGCTGAGCAGCTTGCTCTGAGAAGGGAGAGCTGAGCCCAGCCCTGACAGGTCGATTGCGAACACGTATAGCAAAGGGCTCAATGGACACTCCTGAACTAACCCGAAAGAACTGTCCAATCCAACCATTAACAAGCTCTCTGCATCTCTGTACAAAGTTTTAAGCCATCCAATGACCCCCCCCCCCCCCATGCTGTATTTTGTCAAGAAGAAGCCAGAGGTACGCATGATTAACTCATTTAAAAGCCTTCGTTTGATCCAAAACCAGGAAATACTTTCCCCATCCGTTAGCCCTGCACTGCTCCAGAACCTTCCAGACAGCTAACACCGCTGAGAAAGTGCTCCTGCCCTGACTTGAGCATTGCTGCTGACGAGAAAGCATCCCGTCTGCCACTGATGATAAGCGCCAAAAAATGATCTTTGCCAGAATCTTTCTATCGACATTGAGAAGGCTAATCACGTTACCATGCCAGTGAAAAGGACTGCGACCCCACTGTAAGGCTTGGCCGCAAGAGACCAGAAGGAGGGGCCACACCTCCACTCTCTCTTTGCCAGATATATGTCGGCAAGGCTATTCAGCTGGGTCTCCTCAAAAACAAAACATCAGCATCAGTTTCACTGATGGCAACATTGCGATCACTAACAGACTTCAAGCTGGCAACATTAGCTAGAGATAGAGACCCAAACCTATTCTCCAAGGATATGCCATCCATATCCAAAGAAAAGTCCAAATAATCTAAAGACTCAGAGGGTAGCACCACCCTGTTCTCCTTTTTCTTCCCCGGCCACCCTACTAATTTCCATCCTTCATTTGCTTCCAAAGAAACAAGCTTGTCAGGAAATGCACTCCAGAATCTCCATTCAAGCTGGTGAATGTCTGCAATTGCCAGTGCGCGATTCCTGGCGCCAAATGGGCTATTTAAACCTGGTTTGTAAACAAGCCCATTGCTGTCTGATCTGCAGCTTCCCCGTGACTCCTGCTATTTGTACCTTCAACCTGTGATCTGTCCTGTGTTTGACCCGGATTGCCCCTGACTTCTGCTCTGCTTGCACCTGACCCCTGCTTGTTTGACCTTGATTCTGCCTGCTCCTCTGGTACTGCACTGTCCGCCTGTTACCGACCCGGCCTGCACCTTGACCCTGCCTTGGCTTTACAGCTGCTTCATGGATCCCCTGCCTGAGTGTGATCCGGCCTGCCAGCACCTGCCTGTACCCTTCATTCTGCAAAGCCTGTATGCTGTTAGCTTGCTCCATATTCCTGTGAGTTACATCCAGCCTTCAGCTGATCCAGCTCCTGTTCACTTATTGCTTGGTTTTCCACCCTGCTGGTGCCTCCCTCTGGATTATCTGGAACTCCGAAGCAGCCCTCCTCATAGCTATCCTGCCAGGCACTCATACCATTCTGCACTCCCAAGCTTCCTGTGTACTCTATCAGGGGCCGTGAGTTAGACATCTTATTGTCGAACAGGAGCACTCTTTCCACCTGCTTGTACGTGAAGGTGATATCCAGATATTTCTTTGCTTTCTGTTAGAGCCTTGGCCTGGGCAAACCCTCAATGGGGGATGCAAAAACCCATTGTCCTGAGTTACCCTGAGTTTGTGGCTTCCTTTAAAAGGGTATTTGACTTTCCCGCACGCTCCACTTCTGCTGCTAAGAGCCTCATGTCCATCAAACAGAGTATGGAGTACGAGAACTGTCACGCCCTTGGTGGTGGATTCTGTCTTATGCAGGGAGGAACCACTCTTACGGCCCTGATTCTCGAACCCCTGGTAGAGTAGACAGGAAGTTCGGGAGTGGAGGGGTGCACAAGGGCTTGACTGGTCCACTGATGATGATGTGAGATGTCTAATGGTGGCTTGTGCTACCGGTAAGTTGGTGGTACAGGCTGGGTCGGCAACTGGCTGGCTGTACAGAAGGAGCAGGCACAAAGGCAGTCAGAGAAAGGCAAGGTCGGCATCAGGCTGGCAGCAGAGGTAGAAAGGGATAATCCAAAGAGTGTTCATGTGCAAGCAGAGGTTGTTGCAGGCAGAAGACCATCAAGGTCACGGTAAGCCGGGTCACAGGAACACAGGAAGTGTGATGATATCATGTGTGAGACACACACAAAGTAATGATATCACGCATGACACGCAAGCAAGGCTGACTCCACCTTGGAAGGCAACTCCATTTTGTGATGGTCAGCCATTATAGTTTGAACGTAGGACAAAACTCCTCACAGCCCCTCCCTTCCTGGCCAGATCAACTTCAAAGGGGCATCTGGACCATGGTATATGACAAGCAGAAAGGAGAGATCTGTTTTGTGTTTATCTTTAAACAGCCATAAACCAATCTGATGTCCGGACATGCGAGCGCCATAAATCACCCAGGCAACTCTAACCTCAGAGTGACCCTCTGCCTGTCTTAAAACTTATCAAAAAACTTCCATTAATTCTTAACTCCAGTTAGGAGCATGCCATAGTGATAAAACGTACATATTTGAATGTAGAATTTCAGCCCAGATTATTCAAGTATAAACATTCCCCCCTGGTTACCCAAGGAGGGATAGAACTAGTGTATTCCCTCCCCAGGGTCCCCTTATGTCACAACACATTCATGTGTGGACTTAATTGAAAGCCCTCAATGTGCTGAGATTGAATTTCTTACTGTGAGATTTGCCAGGCGGCCCAATCTTGAAATATGTTTTTTCATAAACAATGTGTGAATTAAGAAGCATGTATCTCAACGGCCCGCCCTGGACATTGTCTAAGAAACCGCCCACGCATGTGAATGGTCAGGGGCATACGGCCCCACCCCTTTTCAGAGAAAAGGGATTTCTAAGATCAATTGGCAGTTCTGAATTTCCATCAATGAAGCAACATCAGAGAACCAGGAAAATCATCATGAACATTTCAACAGCAAGTATTATCTTTATTCTGTTTCTTTGCTGCTGTAATTTTGTCTCAGTATTTTGCAACCGTCTTTATTTTTCTGTAAATATTTTACTGCACCTAAAACTTGACCTTTTCATTATTAAACCTGATTTTGAAAAGTGTTAATTTTGTCCCTAAAGCTCTTAATGCAGCTATCACGAATCTGTTCCTTTTGAAGAGCGCTACTGTTTTTTCTAAAATAACGCATCTTGATATACCTGTCCGCAGTGATAGCGTGTGTTACAGGTGGTTATTCTGAAATACTGGTATTGCTGAAATCCTGAGCTCCTCTGGCTCCAATAGAGGTGGTGGCAGAGAAAGGGTTAATTGTTTGAATTAGCCCGGTAACAATCACTCTCAGGCGGCTGGCATTTAGATGATGGTCCCGCAAACTGGGAAAACTTTGTGCTGAAAGTAGCTGAGAGTGGCATTGTTACGTTCATGACTAGCACGGTATCTAGATCGGGGGGGTCCTCAGTCGCCCCTTGGTGAGGAGGGCAGCGATCTGATACCCGCGTTCATCACACTCAGGAACAGAGAACAGTCTCTCCCGTACACTAAAATGCTGTAGAACGGACAGCACTTGCCACCTGATGCTGCCCGTTCAAATAGGCCGTCTGCCGCGTACACCTGCTGCGTACGCGTGCGCTCACAGGAACAGGAGTACCAGCTTGGTTCTTCAGCTAAACAGATGACGATTCCTGACCTTGTTCCCCCCAAGAGGCAGCCTCCGGATGCCCCGACGAGCATTTCTTCCAGACTGGTTTCTCCAGAAAGTGTTAATCAGCTGTTCCGTGTGCACATTTGCTTCTGGTTCCCAAGAGTTCTCCTCAGGCCCGTATACTTTCCCCTTGACCAGTTACTGTAGAGAGCCACCCCTTTTCCTGTATGCCAAGATGGCTTAAATTTCAAACTCCTCCTCCCCATCTACTAGAACCGGTTCTGGTGGAGCAGTTGACCGTCCCAGAAAGCAATCAGCGACTATTGGTTTCAGTAGGGCGGCATGAAAAACCAGATGGATCCGTAAAGCAGAGGGTAGATCAAGTTCATATGCCACCTGGTTGATTCTTTTCTTCACAGGGAAAGGGCCAATGAATCTAGGCCCCAGCTTCTTTGAAGGGCAAGTCAATTTTAGGTTCCTAGTGACAAGCGAGACCCGGTAACCTGGTTGGAAATCCAATTCGCCACGCCTCTTCTTGTCATACGCATCTTTATTGTGCTTCTGGGTTTTAGATAGTGTCTCCTGTAATAGTCTCTGATTTTCCTCCAGGAATTTTGCAGTTTCTAGGACAGATCGTACTGAACTTTTGGAAGTCAAACTAGGTAAAATGTAGGGTGGTACCCATAGTTCACCGAGAATGGAGACTGTTTAGTAGCAGAGTTTACGGTGTTATTATAGGCAAATTCTGCCAGTGGTAGTAGTGTGACCCAGTCAGTCTGTGAGAAGGATGAGAAGCAACAGAGGTACTGCTCCAGGGTGTGATTTGTCTGTTCAGTTTGGCCGTTTGAGGGTGGTAAGCAGTTGAAATGGCCAACTCGATATCTAGAGAGGAACAGAGTGCTTTCCAGAACTGGGAGGTGAATTGGACTCCTCGGTTCCGAAACTATGCTGGTGGGTACTCCCAGGGCCGGATTAAGAGCATCATGGACCTGGTGCTAAGGATTTTGGTGGGCCTTTTTATGAAAATAAAATTAAAAAGCAAACAATTTTTTCTTAAAACAAATTAAATTAAAGAGAGAAAGGGGGGTCAGAGAGGGGTTGAGAGAGGGGGGGGGGATGATAGAAAGAGAGGGGGCTGAAAAAGAGGCGATGAGAGAGAGGGGTGAACGAGAGAGAGAGAGGGGTAAGCGAGAGAGGGGGTGAGAAAAAGGGGAATAGAGAGAGAGGGTGGTAGGAGAGAGAGGGTGAAGGGAATGAGAGAAAGAAAGGAGGTCAAGGAGATGAGAGAAAGAAAGGAGGGTGAGAGAGAGAGAAAGGGGTGAAAGAGAGAGAAAGAGGTGAACGAGAGGGGTGAAGGGGGTGAAAGGGAAAGAGGGGGTGAAAGAGAGAGGGAGGGGGTGAGTCTGTAGGGGAGCACAGCATAGAATATTACAGGGGGGTAATAGCACAGTACATTACATGGGTGGCACAGCAGAGTAGGTTACATGGGGGGAGGAGGCAAAGCACAGTACATAACAGAGAGGGCACTGCACATTACATGGTGGGCACTGCATAGCACAGCACAGGACATTGTGGACACTGCACATGACATGGTGGCACTGCATGGCACAGCACATGACATCGTGGGCAATGCACATTAGATAGTGGGCACTGCGTGGCACAGCACATTACATGGTGGGCTCTGCATGGCACATCACATGACATGGTGGGCACTGCATGGCACAGCACATGACATGGGCACTGCACATTATATAGTGGGCACTGCAGGGCACAGCTTGACATGGTGGGCACTGCACATTACATGGGAGGCACTGCAAGGCACAGCACATGACATGGTGAGCACTGCACATTACATGGTGGGCACTGCATAGCAGAGCATGACATAGTGGGTACTACACATTACATAATGGGCACTTTATGGCACAGCACATGACATGGTGGGCACCGCATAGCACAGCACATGGCAAGGTGGGCACTGCATAGCACAGCACATGGAATGGTGGGCACTGCACAGCACAGTACAAGACATGGTGGGCACTGCACATGACATTTTGGCCACTGCATGGCACAGCAGATGACATGGTGGGCACTGGGCACAAGAGAGCACATTACATGGGGAGAGCAGCAGTCTGTCCCCTAACGCAATCATTACACCCACCAGGTCAGTTTCTGCACAATCCTCCCTCCCTAAGAAGATTTCTAACCTCATCTCAACAGCATGGGAGATGTCCTCGTTCCCGGGCTCCTACTGGTTAGGGTGACATCAGTGCCTCTCCTCCCAGACAGCACCTGCAGCTCCTGGACACTGAGGATTTGTGTGAATGTAACAGATTGTGTGATAGGAGGTAGGCATTGTCCGAAACAGGACTCGGTTCAGCAGCTGACACTTGTCTCCTCCATGTGTGCAGTGCACAGAGGGCTCCTCTTTCAGGACGGCACATAGATATTGGTAAGCCACTGCAGGGGTGTATCATGAAATCAGCGGGCCCTTGTGCCAGATCAAGTGGGCCCTAGGCATGATGGGGGGGGTGTGCACTGGGGAGCGGGTGTAGTTTAAATTGCACTAGATATTGGGTGTGGTTACCCAGTTCCCTACCGAATCATGTTAAAATGACGTCGGCAGGAACCGCTTGTTGATCCGGGCCGACGTCCTACTACACTACTACTGCTACTACACAGCCGGTCACTACCGTTCCCCCTGGGGGCGCGCAGCGCGGCGATCGGGGCTGAGGCTTGTCCCTTGGACAAAGCCCAGCTCCGATCAGTGTAAAGAGCCAATAGAATTGGCTCTTTACCACGTGACCGGCTGTCGATCACAGCCAGTCATGTGATGTAAACAAATCGCGGTAACGAGCTGTTACTGTGGCTCTCCCTGTCACACAACGATTGTGTGTGAGGGGTAGATTGCGGTAACAGCTTGTTACCGCCTACTGTACACCAAGCACATTGATCACCCCCCCCAATAAAGAGGACCTGTTACCACCCCATCAAAGTACCTGTCACAGCCCATCAGAGTACCTGTCACCTGTCCATCAAAGTACCCGAGTACCTGTCACCATCCCATCTGAGTACCCGAGTACCTGTCACCGTCCCATCAGAGTACCCGAGTACCTGTCACCAGCCCATCAGAGTACCCGAGTACCTGTCACCAGCCCATCAGAGTACCCGAGTACCTGTCACCAGCCCATCAGAGTACCCGAGTACCTGTCACCAGCCCAAAAGAGTACCCGAGTACCTGTCACCTGCCCATCAGCCACTGTCCATGAGCCCATGAGACCACCCGACCTCTGTCCATGAGACCACGAGACTACCCGTCCACTGTCCATGAGCCCACCCGACCACTGTCCATGAGCCCATGAGACTACCCGTCCACTGTCCATGAGCCCATGAG
>BLSH010553235.1:54573-78187 GCA_018402905.1 Glandirana rugosa | reverse complement strand
AAAAAAGGGTGTTAAGAACCCTTAAAAAAAAAAAAAAAACGTGTTGTAACAGTATTGTTGCTCAATAAAGAGTGTGTGTCGTATACGTATGAAGGTTAATGTGGGGTTTTATGTAAGACAATGAGAGGGGCTCATACCGCTATGGTGTACACACTCTGAAAAAGTGTCGGACCGGTGTATCTCTCCAGGTTGTACATCCCTCATGGTAGTACGTAAGATCCTCGTCTTAAAAGTGTAGATTAAAGGATTGCTGGGTAATGTGAAAACTTCCGGGACCTCGTGGTCCTGTTACCTTAATGGGTGTTTTACTGGGGTAAAACCTTTCGTTTGAAATGGGGTCATTTTGTGGGTAATTCCATTGTCCTGGTGCTCCAGGGCCTTCAAAAGTGTAATGGGTCGTTAGGAAATTAGATGTGAAAATTCTGCTCCTAGAATGCATGATGGTACTCCCTACATGTTGGACCTCTCTATGTGGCCAGGCTGTGAAAAAGTCTCACACATGTGGTATCGCCATACTCGGGGAGAGTAACAGAATGTATTTTGGGGTGTAATTGGAAGTATGCATATGCTGTGTGTGAGAAATAACTCGTTGTTATGACAATGTTGTGCAAAAAAAAAAAAAAAATTCCCAAGAATTGTGGGAAAAAAGTACAACTTCAAAAAACTCGCCATGCCTCTTACTAAATACCATGGAATGTCTACTTTTCAAAATGGGGTAATTTGGGGGGTATTTGTGCATTCCTGACATTTCAGGGCCTCAAGAAATGAGATAGGCCATCAGTGCATCAGGTGTGATCAATTTTCAATGATTGGCACCATAGACTGTAGACTATAACTTTCACACAGACCAAATAATATACACTTATTTGGGTTATTTTTTACCAAAGATAGGTAGCAGTATAGGTTTTGGGACAAATTTATGAACAAAAATTACTTATTTGCAAAATTTTATCACAGAAACTAAAAAAAAAGTTTTTTGTTTTTTTTTAATTTTCACATTTTTCACTTATGTCGCAAAAAATAAAAAACCCAAAGGTTCTTAAATACCACCAAAAGAAATCTCTATTTGTGTGAAAAAAATGATAAAAATTTTGTTTGGGTACAGTGTAGCATGAGAGAGTAATTGTCATTCAAAGTGTGAGAGCGCTGAAAGCTGAAAATTGGTCTGGGCAGGAAGGGGATATAAATGTCCATTATTGTAGTGGTTAAATAGAATCTGAGATGACTTACAGTGCAGAATGTGGTGATGTTAACCCCTTCCTTACCGGGCACTTAAACCCCCCTCCTGTCCAGACCAATTTTTGGCTTTCAGCGCTGTCGCATTTTGAATAACAATTGCGCGGTCGTGCGACGTTGTACCCAAATAAAATTTGCGTCCTTTTTTCCCCACAAATAGAGCTTTCTTTTGGTGGTATTTGATCCCCTCTGCGTCATTTCTGATCGCCGCTATAAACAAAAAATGAGCGACAATTTTGCAAAAAAGAACAATATTTTTTACTTTTTGCTAAAGTACAAATCCATTAAAAAAATTATTCATCAGTTTTGGCCGATATATATTCTTCTACATATTTGTGGTAAAAAAAAAAATCACTATCGGCGTATATTGATTGGTTTGTGCAAAAATTATCGCGTCTACAAACTGGGAATTGATTTCTGGCGTTTTTATTATTTTTTTTTTTTTACTAGTAATGGCGGCGATCTGCGATTTTTATCGGGACTGCGATATTGGGGCGGACATGTCGGACATTTTTGACACATTTTTGGGACCAATGACATTTATACAGCGATCAGAAATTTAAATGTCCACTGATTACTGTGTAAATGTCATTGGCAGTGAAGGGGTTAACCTGCAGGGGGCAGTGAAGGGGTTAAATATGTTCCCTGGGTGTGTTCTAACTGTGGGGGGGCAGGGCTGGCCAGGACATAACAGATCTAACTGATCCCAGTGACAGGGATCAGTAGATCTGCTTGTCCCCTGTCACAGAACAGGGAACTGCCGTGTTTACAATGGCGGTTCCCCGTTCTGAGGCTCCTAAAAGTGATCGGCGGGTCTCGGGCGGACATCGAGTCCGCCCGACCCGCGGGCACGCTCGCGCAGCATGCGGCGCGCGTGCGCGCGCGCCGCCGCTGCCGCCAGGGGGCTCGCTGGAGCATGCGCAGTGGAGGACGTCCATGGACGTCCTCCCGGCATTTCAGATCCGCGCTGGAGCCGTATTTTGGCAATAGCGCGGATCTGAAGTGGTTAAATAGGGAATGTACAGTGCAAAACGAGGAGGCAAAGATGTCAAGTGTGAGCCTTCCATATTATACTGCGGAAGTGTAAAGGCTGACCTGGGGATAGGGGGGAGGGTATAATCAGTGCTGGAACAAGGTCATTTGGTGCCCAGGGCTAAAATGGCAAACAGCGTACCCCGTTTCTTCAGCATAGATGGATGTTTTTGTAATAACGCCCAGCATCAAGTGCCAGTTTATGCGATAGTAACCCCAGCATTGGTGTCAATAGCAGCAATAATAACCCACAGCATTGGTGCCAGTTTCACAGTATAACCCCCAGCATAGGTGTCAGTTGTGCAATAAAACCCCCCAGCAAAGGTGCTAGTTTCCACAATAATAACCCCCAACATTGGTGTCAGTAGCAGCTTAATAACCCCCAGCATTGGTGGTCAGTGGTGTCATGCCACCTAAACCCCTGAATTTCAGCTTAAGCTTAACTAGGCTAAAACATGCCCCCTCTCCCCTCCTCACACCTACGCTGGCTAACTGATGTAGAAAAGATGTATATACTTACCTATTGTCAGGTTGCTCCGGTCCACTCATAGGTTAATCAATGTAGGTGTTAGGAGGTGGGATTTTTAAGGCTAGTTACACTTAAGCTGAAATTCCACTTTACTCTGCACTGATAGTCAGTGGTGGTGCTATTTTAAACATCCCTCACCATTAGTAGTCAGTGACTTGTTGATATAGTGTTGTGTTAAAGAGGAGCTCTGCCCCCACCCCTCCAAAATTAAAAGTCAGCAGCTACAAATACTGTAGCTGCTGACTTTTACTATTCGGGAGCTTACCTGTCCATGCATTCAGCGGTCTCCTCACCCGAGCCGATTCTTGAATTGGCTCTCGAGTGCAGGCGCTGCCATCTTGACTAAGGGAAACCAGCATTGAAGCCTTGCAGCATCACAGCCGGTTTCCTACTGCACATGCGCGAATTGCACTGTGCTCTGTGAAGGGGCCGGCTGCGAGGGGAAGGAGGGGGGAGCCACATTTCAAACCTGTCAAAACCTTCCGCCCCAAAAAGGTCCCAAATGTGGCAGCAGAGGGGGGCAGGCAAGCTGAGCTTCCACTTTTGGGCAGAGCTCCGCTTTAAGCTTCTACAGCGACCTAGAGTGGGGGAATTAATGCCATTAGTAATGTGCAGCACTCAAGGGTTAATGTACTGTTACTGCCACTAGACACTGATGCATTGGTGACCAGTGGTAGTTAATTAACCCTTTGTGTTACACCAGTGCCATCAGTGTTAGGCCTCATGCACACAGGATGTTTTTTGACTGTTTTACAGCTGCTGTTTTTAGCTGCAGACGTTCTTTTCTACAGTCAATAAACCCTCCATCATGTTATCCTATGTGTTCATGCACACATAGGCTGTTATCAACTGGTTTTAGCAGTGACGTTTTTGAGCTGTAAAAAAAACCCAAGACCAGAGGGTTCTGAGAAACGTTTTTCAGCTGTATAAACGTTCAAATGCTCTCAAACGCTCAAAAACGTTGATCCCCAACGTTTTTGAACATTTTAGATCAATTGAAAAAAAAACGCTGATCCAACAAAAACGCGAAAAAACGCTAAAAAATTAGGGTAATTTAAGGCTGGTAAATGCTGAAAAAAATCACTGAGAAGCTACTGAAGTTTTTTGGCTGTTTTTTTAAAGTCCTGTGTGCATGAAGCCTTAGTGTTAATTAACCCCTGCAGCACAGCATTACACTGTTGCTATATCATGTTTAGGGCAATCTGGCAGCCTGTTCCTTTTTTTTATTCTTTTGCTCTCCCACTAGAAGTCCTGTCCTGCAGAGCTCCCTTGTGCTACACTACACTGTGCAACTCAGCTGCCGCCCAAGATTTACATAACAAACGCGCCGGCCGTCCGCAATTTGCATAACAATAGCACTACCGCCGCCTGCCCGCATTTTACATAACTATAGCGCTTGACACCCATGATTTACATAACAATAGTGCCTGCCGCCCACGATTTACATAACTATGGTGTACACACAGCAGTGTTTAACAGCGTTAATGACTCACTGGCATGGGCCTATTTTGAGGTAGTGGCTTGGAGCAGCAGCTCCAATAACCCCTATGTTAATCCGGCCTTTGGTACTCCGCGAAGGCGGACTATCTCTTTAATAAAGATTTCTGCTGTTTCAGCAGCGGCGGGGGTGCCCTTCATAGGGAGAAAATGTGCCATCTTTGTCAAACGATCTACAACCACAAAGATAGCGTTATGTCCTTTGGCCGGTGGCAACTCTACAATAAAGTCCATTGAAATCCTGGACCAGGTCCTTTCAGGTGCTGGCAGCGGGTTTAATAAGCCCCAGGCTCTGGCTTTACAGGTCTTGTTCTGAGCACATGTGGAACAGGAATTGACGTACTTCTGGCAGTCTTCGCCCACTGACGGCCACCAAAAGGAGTGTAGAAGGAGCTCAGTAGTCTTACGAGCGCTGAAATGTTCGGCCAATTTATGGTCATGGCAGAGTTGGAGTACGGTTAGGTGTTGTTCCTACAGAATGAAAATTTGATTTCCATGCCACCACAGCCCATCTTTTGTCACTAATCCGGGGTCAGGTGGTCCAGAGAAACCGGCGATAGTTTGTATGATCTGTGACAACAGGTTTTCTTGAGACAGGAGGAAATTCCTTGGAGGAAGAATGGTATTCGGGGGTGCCGAACCTCCAGACTCACAGAACATCCGGGATAAGGCATCAGGTTTCACATTCTTCAACCCAGGCCTATACGCGATATGGAAAAGAAATCAGGAGAAGAAGAGAGCCCAGCGGGGCTGGCGGGGTTTCAGTCTTTTAGCTGTTCTTTGATATTCCAAATTTTTATGGTCGGTGTAGATCAAGATGGGGTGCAAAGCTCCTTCCAAAAGATATCACCATTCTTCCAGGGCCGATTTAATGGCCAACAGCTCTCTATCTCCTACAACACAATTCTTTTCAGGGGAAGAGAGTTTGCGGGAAAAGAATGCTATAGGATGGAGTAGGGCTTTGGAGCCTTGCCTCTGGGATAACACAGCTCCTACAGCGGTCTTGGAAGCATCTACCTCCAGGACATAAGGCAGAGCAGGGTCTGGATGTTCAGCGCTGAAGTGAAAAGTTATTTCAAAGTCTGGAAGGCCATTTGGGCCTTTGCGGTCCACTGAAACCGCAAATTCTGCTTGGTGAGCTGAGTGATTGGAGAAATGATAGCAGAGAATCCTTTTATGAATGTCCGATAGAAGTTGGAGAATCCCACGAAGCGTTGGACCCCTTTTTTATCCACTGGCGCTGGCCAATTCAGGATTCTAGAAACCTTCTGTTGGTCCATGGTAATGCCAGTGACAGAAATGACCAACCCAAGAAACTGAATGCTGAAACGCTCAAAATCACTTTTCCGCCTTGGCATACAGTCCATGCTGCCGAAGCCGACTTAAAACTCTGCAGACATGCCCATGGTGTACCTCCAGGGATGAGAAGAAGATGAGTATATTGTCAAGATATATGATGACAAATAAGTCTAGGTAGTCTGGAAAGACATCGTTGACAAGATGTTGGAACGTTGCTAGGCCATTACAAAGTCCAAAGGGCATGACCAAATATTCAAAATGCCCGAAACGGGTTCGGAATGCGGTCTTCCACTCATCACCTTCCCGGATACGGATGAGGTTATATGTCCCACAAAGATCCAACTTGGTAAAGACTGTGGTGGAACCCAATCTCTGGAAGAGTTTCTGGAAACTAACGGTAGAGGGTAGCTGTTCTTGACCATTATTTTATTTAGTTCTCTGTAATCAATACAGGGCCTCAATGTATAATCTGTCTACGCGATGAAGAAAATCCCAGCACCTGCATCCCTTCTTTAAGCTAACGTCCAGATAGGCCTTGAGGGCCGATAGCTCCAGCTATAAAGGGGATAAATCCGGCCAAACGGTACCTCTGCTCCAGGTAAGATTTCTATCGGACAGTCATAAGGCCTTTGTGGGGGAAGTTTCTCAGCTCCCTTCTTATTGAACACGTCCAAGAAGTTGTGATAGACAGAGGGGACCACTGGGCGGACCTCAAGATCAGGATCAGAATCCAAGCTTAAGAGAGTGGGGCTGGCCTCATTGGGCTGTGATAGACAGTGCTGGGCACAGTAATTGGAAGGAAATTGAATCTCCCCGGAGGGCCAGTCAATGCATGGGCTGTGAGCTCGGAGCCATGGGAGGCCAAGGATAATAGGGAAAAGAGGGGATGCGATGGCATCCAAAATGAATAGCTCCTGGTGGCCGCCAGCCGTCACAGCAGGCAAGGTAGTCTCATGGGTGACGGTACCAGATTTTATGGTGGTTCCATCGGCTAGGCTGATAACCATCTTATGAGCCTTAGGACATAGAGGGATCCGATGTTGTGTAGCGAAGGCTTGATCCACAAAACAGCTACATGCCCCGGAATCAGCGATCGCCGGAGCCAGGATATTCCCTCCGGGAAGCTGTAAGGCAATGGTGTGAAGTGTTACTGAAAGCAGGAGGCTCTTCCTTTACTTCCTTCACAGGACACTTACCAAACTTGGCAGGGCAAGATCTCTGCATGTGCCCAGGCTTCCCACATTATAGGCACAGATTGAGGGCTCGTGACGTTGTCTCTCCTTGGGTGTAAGGGATGGGCGTATAAGCCCTATCTGCATCAGCTCAGGGAGATCCAGAGGAGCAGGAGCAGCAGATGCAGAAGCAGAGGCAGCAGGAGGCTGATAGCTAGGCTGACGGTGCATCATCCAGGTCAGACGTGAGGTGTCAGGGGAACTCTCAGCTCTGCACTCCCTAAGCTGCCGGATTTATAAGGGCTTCTAGGGAGCGGGGCACCCCAACATGGGCCAGCTTGTCCTTGAGGGACTCTGACAGGCCTAGGTGGAACTGGTATCAGAGGGCTGCATCATTTCAGGCCGTGTCTGCACTCCAACGCCTGCATTTGGCAACATAATTTTCTGCCGTGCGGCGACCTTGCTGCAGGGCATGCAAGGCGGCTTATGCTGTGGCAGCCTGGTGGGGATCCTGATAAAAGCGGACCATTGCATCAAAGAACAGGGCCAGAGTGGTGACTTCTGGTGCTCGTTGTTCCCACAGCCGGTGAGCCCAAGCCTGGGGTTCACCCTGCAATAAGGAGATAACCAATCCCACCTTCGTAGCTTCTAGGGAGAAGGTGCGGGGTTGCAGACCAAAATAAAGCTCACAGGAGTTGCAGAAGGCTCGGAACTTACTATAATCACCCGCAAACGTATCTGCCAGAGGGACCTTTGGTTCAGAAGAAAGGGCCACAATGGTGCGAGCAGTGGCTTGTCCTACCCCTGGTGAGGTAGGGGCCGTAAGTTCTTGTACCCTCTCTTCCATGCGGATGTATCCCTCCTGCAGGTTCTTGACAGCTTGCGTGAGACCTGCTAAATGGGCACACAGGTCCTCCATGGCTGAGGGTGCTCCCTGCACAGACTTCGACATGGCTGTCTGTTACTGTCACGCCCCTGGTGGTGGAGTCTGTCTTATGCAGGGAGCTACCACTCTTATGGCCCTGATTCGCGAACCCCTGGTAGAGTAGACAGGGAGTTCGGGAGTGCAGGGGGGCATGAGGGCTGTACTGGTCCACTGATGATGATGTGAGATGTCCAATGGTGGCTCATTCTAGCGGTAAGTCGGTGGTACAGGCTTGGTCGGCAACTGGCTGGCTATGCGGTACAGAAGGAGTAGGCACAAGGGTAGGCAGAGACAGGCAAGGTCGGCAGCAGGCTGGCAGCAGAGGTACAAAGGGATAATCCAAAGAGTGGTCATGGGCAAGCAGAGGTCGGTGCAGGCAGAAGACAATCAAGGTCAGGGTAAGCCAGGTCACAGGAACAGAGAACAGTCTCTCAGGTACATTAAAATGCTGTAGAATGCCAATGATGCCTTGCATCTGTGCACGCACCGGCCGCGCGCGCACCAGCTGCACGTACCTGCGCACAGGAACAGGCATTCCAGCTTGGTTCCTCAGCTGAACAGATGATGAATCCTGACAAGAACGGTTACCGATTACGCCATTGAATTCTGTACTCTGACAGCAGAGGTCGCTTGGAACAATGAGGCCCTCATGGCTGCTTTATCTCATGGTCTCTCAGATAACATCAAAGATGAGATAGCAGCCCGAGACATACCTACGGATCTGGAGAAGTTGATCACATTTGCCATTCTCATTAACTCCAGACTCAGAGAGAGACCTTCCTTTAAGGAGCACTTGCAGAAGCCTCCTTTACATTGGGCTCCGAACTTTGCAGTCCCACACTTGCCTCCCTCACCTTCCATGCCTCCTGGTACCAAGTCAGCCAGTGAATTAGAACCCATGCAGTTGGGCTTCACACATATCTCCTTTAGGAAGAGGGAGAGATTGTGCCTTTATTGTGGCCAGGCAGGTCACTTTTTGAAGTCTTGTCCTACACGTCCAGGAAACGCCCGCACCTTGCAGTCCTGTAGGGGACAGACCTTAGGTGGCGTTGTTACATCCCCAGTTATCCTGAAGGATTAGCTTTTAGTTACGGTTATCCTTTCTTGGTCTGCAACGTCCATCGAGACACAGGCTCTAGTCGACTTTGGGGCTGCAGGCCTGTTCATAGACAGTGCCTTTGTATCTAAGCACTCAATTCTGCTGCAGTTTTGTGCCACTCCACTTTCCATTAAGGCTGTTTATGGGAGACCTCTACAGCCTGCCCAGGTGACCCATGAGACTGCTCCATTGACATGGCCGTAGGAGCTCTTCACCATGAGATAATCCAATTTCAAGCAATTTCCTCACCTCATTACCCGGTGGTTATTGGTTATCCTTGGTTACAGAGGCACAACCCCTCTGTTGATTGGCTTCATGCTGAGGTTCTTTCCCGGTCGCCACAATACAGTGAAACATGTTTTCGGAAAAAAGTGGCTAAGGTCTTGCGCACCTCTTCACTCTCCTTGACAGAGGAGTACCACAAATTTAGCAATTTCTTTGACAAAGGTCAAGCCGGTAGTTTGCCTCCACACCGGTTGTATGATTGCGCAATTGACCTTCAACCTGGTGCCAAGCCCCCTCGTGGCCGGGTCTACCCTTTATCTATCTTGGAGGATAAAGCCGTGGATGACTATGTTGCTGACGCACTTTCTCGAGGGTTCATGCGCAATCCTCGTCTCCGGCTGGTGCTGGCTTCTTTTTTGTGAAAAAGAAGAAGATTGGTGAACTGAGACCTTTGTATAGATTATAGGGGTCTCAAGTGCATCACGATTAAGAACGCCTATCCGACTCCGTCGATTACGGAATTATTTGACCGCCTCAAGGGGGCAGCGGTTTTCACGAAGCTCAATCTGAGAGGGGCATACAATGTCATCAGGATCAAGGAGGGCAATGAATGCAAAACTGCGTTTAATATCAGGACAGGACATTACGAATACCTCGTAATTCTGTTTTGGTCTCTGCAACGCCCCTGCGTTTTTTCAGGAGTTCATTAACGATGTCATCCGAGTTGTTGCAGCAATGTGTGGTGGTTTATCTCGATGATACTCTCATATATTCCAAATCCTTGGAGAGCCACCACACAGATGTCTCCCATGTGCTACAGAGGCTGAGAGACAATAACTTGTATTGTAAGTTGAAGTGCGCGTTCCATCGTGAACAGGTTAAATTTCTGGGTTATGTCATTTCTACTGCCGGTTTTCCGATGGACCCAGAGAAACTTTCTGCAGTTCTACAGTGGCCTCGACCCGTAGGTCTATGTCCACTACAATGTTTTCTTGGCTTTGCCAATTATTATCTGAAATTTATCCGTAATTTCTGTTCTCTGGTCAAACCCCTGACTGATATGACCAGAAAGGATGGCAACCCACAGAATTGTTCTCCGGATTCCATGAAAGCCTTTGAGTCTCTCAAGGCTGCCTTTGTTTCAGCTCCTGTGCTGGCACATCCTGATCCTACGTTACCCTTCATTCTTGAGGTTGATGCATTGGAGACTGGAGTAGGAGCCCTTCTGTCTCAACGTCCTAACTCTGAGAGCCCTATGCATTCTTGTGGCTACTTTTCTAAGAAATTGTCCCCTGCAGAGTGCAATTATGAGATTGGGGACAGAGAATTGTTAGCTATCATCTTGACCATTAAAGAATGGAGGCATCTCCTCGAAGGTACCACTGTGCCAGTCCTCATTTTGACTGACTATAAGAATCTCACATTCTTGCCTGAGGCTAAACCCTTATCTCCCAGAAGGGCATGATGGGCTGTTTTTCTGTCAAGCTTCAATTACGTAGTCTCATTCTTACCCAGTACAAAGAATGTAAGGGCTGATGCATTTTATTGTTGGATTGTATTGAGTTGGCGCTACCTGTAAATACACTATAGTATGTAATTAAATAAAGTGCATGTACAGAATAAAAATATATATAAATAAGTATAAATATAATAAAGGTTGTAAGCTAAAGGCCACAGACTGGCATACTCATACCCCCCTGTGGTTTAATCGGGACATCCCTGAACTACTCACGGTCCCCGACCCTAAGCCCTGGATCGAACACGGCGTGGTGTTCTTATATCAAGTGCTCTCCCCCTCTCTTGTCACGTTTTTGGGGTTGTGTTCGATATATGCAAAGAGAGATCACACAAATACTTAAAAATATAACATTTATTATAAGTAATGACAGATACAGATAAAGATAAAGAAAATATCAAGAATACTTAACTAAAGGTGCTTGTTTCCCGCCATGGGTCCCTTTCATGGCATAGGTGACCAGGACCATACACATGCCTCATGGCTGTTCTTGGTGAGACTGCTTATACCAGTCTGGGCTGTGGTATTAAACTTGTGTGTAAGGAAAAGGACCACCCCAGCCAACACCCTGTAAGCAACAATATGACCTTTACATTCCTGAGGAGAGGGGGCTAGCTTGTCCATATAAGGCAGTTCAAATGCCAATAAGTTGAGTCATGCAAGGTAACCAGGATATTAGAGGCTATAATAGATATTTGTGAAGCCAACCTTAATAAGGAATATGAAATATGCAATTTCCCCAACACTCCACCCCCTGGCTCACAAATCATATAATACCTCCAAATGTGCATAAACACAACATCAATATTAGAAGGAAAGCACCTGATTATTGTAAACAAAAAGAATAATTCTCCCACCCCCCGGTTTACCTTAAATGAAAAATGGGGGATCTAAAGTGTATCTAATCTAAAGTGTAGATACCTACTTTCCTTTCCCTGTCAGATTTACCTGCACAGAACATTTCATTTGGCTATGTTAGGGCTGAAAAATATAAAAATATACAAACTTAAAAAACGATATGTTGGACTAACAGAAGAACACCAAACTTCTTTCGAAAGCAAAGGAGCACGTATGGACATCAAACCTTCCTTTCCAAGGGTTTAAACGTGTAGAAACCTGTCAAAGTCCTCCATACCTGGTGATGGACAGCAGAGTCTTAGACATCCGGTGATCAGATCGCAGCTGCAGCACAACAATTGCAACGCTGTAAAACTGAAAGAACTGTAGAATACAAAGTCCATATCCTCCGGACTATTGCAGCTCACAAGTCATAGACGTGCAGTCACATCTTTACAGACAGTTCAAGCACTTGACCATCAGAACAGACAAAACAGTTCAGGTACTTCACGATCAGATTCAGGTACTTGACCATGATAGCGGATAGAACAGTTCAGGTATTCAACCATCAGAACAGGTGTAACTTGCACCAACAGTTCAGCTGCTGATCATTGGCAAAGTCTTTATAGACAGTTGCTGCTGTCAAATGTGTTTCTCTCCTTTCTTCAATATGCTTGTGGTTGACGTCAAGGCAGGTGTGTTACCAAAACTGCCAGTCCAACCTTCCATACTTAACAATAATGCCCATATAGCCCATCATGGATTTAGATTTTTGAACAGTTAAATCCACAATCCCTATTGACCTGACCTAACACTAAAAGGAAAAACTCAGCTTTTATCTAAACTTAGCAATGTCCAACCATAGGCCCAACTTCAAACCACTTAATGTGTGTGTATCCTCTGTGTACTCCTGTCTCTTCCCACACTCTATAAACATTCTGGCAGGCTAACTGGCTCTTGTCTATACTGACCCCGATATGCGTGTACAAACTACCCACACCTGATGTGTCAGTATACTCTACATGCCAGTCCCACACCCAAGCAATCAGGGAGAATTGAGGAAAACTAAACCTGGGAACCTATTTCATTTCATAATCAAGTGTATCAAACATGGTGGCCAAAGCATCACTAAGTGTCACATATAACAACGGATATATCAAAATGACAGCACCTTAATTTTGAAGGACTTGGTTTAAAATTTGTAACCATTGCCATAATCATGATTAAGTCTAATTAAGTGGACATAAAATTACTTTTTCCATAATAAATGACATGATTAGCTTGAATTCAAACAGTCATTCATATAGAAAAATATACTTCAACTCAAACACCAGTTGTCACCCATTCTCTTCCTGTACTGTGCACATCCTGTGGATTCTGTTCTTTTTTCACACTCCAACAGTGGCTCTGTATCACATGCCACTGCAATGGTTATGGCAGAATCTATTAAACTAGATCCTGCTATAAATCAATCTAAATACACACAGGAAGGGACAGTAGAGGAAGATAAACATATTCTATTTAGGTATTCTTATACCCTCCAAACCATTAGAAATATGTTTCAAATTCAACTTAATCAGAAGGGAAAAAACTTGAATACTCATCACGCAGCATCAAAATTATTAGCTGCTCTGTTTACAATCAGTTCTAATAAAACTGTCATTACATTCACATAAACAAAATATCAACAATTAAAACGATGCAAGTTGTCAATGTATGTTGTAATCTTCGTCTTTAGTTCTTGGACATCAAACCATATCGGACAGGTGGATCGATGCTGCTTAGCACTATCTAGGAACTAAACAAAATGAAAGGTCTTAGTACATTATCATTACATTTCCCACCTAGAAATAAACAAATGGTTAGCACAAAACACATATTCAAAACACTTTCCAGACAAAACATATGGCCATGTTGTTTAATGAGAGTGCACTCTTTTCTACTCATGTTAAATGAGCTCATTAATTAATTAATTAATCACCACATGGATTTTCATTAAAGGACGTCCATTCAAAGTTGTCAATAATTCACCATGGTTAACATTCACAATAACATTTGCAGTGAGTTCATCACATTGTGCACAAATATTATACATCACCAAATCCATTTTGATGTTTCTATTTCAATTCCATACAGATGTGGTTCCTTCTGTATTAACAAAAAACTTATAAAACAATCATTAGTGTTGTATTCTAAAGTTTCACACTTCAGTACAATCACCAAACCTATTGTCCTATTGTATACTGTTGCTCTTTACTTGCTCATACATTTAACATGTTATACAGAACTTGCCTAATCAGCTACATTGTCAAATGACTGGCAGAAAAAGGTAGAAAAAGGTAGAACTAGATTTTTATCAGTGGGTGGAGCATTTTCTCTTTCCACACCCAGTAGGCTGGAATAGAGAACTAAACATTTAAATAATTATTATAATCATGGCTGCTTTTAGGAATTCAAAGGGTGTCGGCCACAATGCAATCAGCCTTTTCTTTGTTTAAACCGAATCCTAGAGTTACAAAGCTAAAAACGAACAATTTCAACTAGGATTGTATTTTTGCAACAAAATTAAACATTTCCCTTGGTCTTATATATCACCCACATTTAAACATTACATTTAACAGTATATTCCTTATTTCTTAGATGTTCAGAACTTTCCTGCTTCACAGACAAGCACAATCTTTTAAGGGGGGTTATAAATGGTGGAATGTCTGTCTCTTTATCTGTTTCCACTCTTTACACAAACACACACATGTAAGGAGGGGGAGGAATTCCTGCAGACTGTAGGCATTTCTCATTAACACTTACAAAGACTTTCTAACAAAAGCTTCTATCTTTCTCATATGCCATTTTATCAGTTCCAGTACCTACAATATAACCATTCTGTATTTCTCACTTTGCTCATTTACAACTTTACAGAACTTTTTCTTCAGTTTCATCACTTAACTTTTTCAATGTTAAACTCACATAAACGCACAAACATAATTGACAAAACTTATTTTACAACTCATACTAAGCACTACCTATCTATCTTGATTTAGGTAAGCTTGTCATTTTATATAAACAATACAAACAAGTACCATGTCCATTAGTTAGCTTCAAACAATTCGGACATACACATAACAATCAATATTCAAACAAGTCTCATTGCTCTGAAATTTTTACAATCCAGAGACCAATGCTGTTACTTGCAAATTGAGGCTTCCTGAAGATACAACAGTTTCATTTGTATATCAGTCTCTCGCCCAATTTATAAACAAGTCTCATTGCTCTGAAATTTCTTCAATCCAGAGACCAATGCTGTTTACTATTGCAAATTAAGGCTTCCTGAAGATACAACAGTTTCATTTGTATATCAGTCTCTCGCCCAATTTATCAAACAAAAACAAAATCGCAAGCCGGTGTCCAGTTAACACCTAAACAAAAATCTGCTTGCACCTGACCACCTAAAGGCACCTCAAATAAGCCAGCTAAATATCTGATACTTTTCCTTCACTTTCTGAATGTACTGTGGCTCACAATACAAGTACACAACATTAAACCCAGCACAAACAGTCTAGCACAATTCTGCATCATTTTTGTATCTCTTGTTTGCACAAATCGACCCCACTCCTGGTACCAAATCTCTTGTCATGTTTTTGGGGTTGTGTTCGATATGTGCAAAGAGAGATCACACAAATACTTAAAAATATAACATTTATTATAAGTAATGACAGATACAGATAAAGAAAATATCAAGAATACTTAACTAAAGGTGCTTGTTTCCCGCCATGGGTCCCTTTCATGGCATAGGTGACCAGGACCATACACATGCCTCATGGCTGTTCTTGGTGAGACTGCTTATACCAGTTTGGGCTGTGGTATTAAACTTGTGTGTAAGGAAAAGGACCACCCCAGCCAACACCCTGTAAGCAACAATATGACCTTTACATTCCTGAGGAGAGGGGACTAGCTTGTCCATATAAGGCAGTTCAAATGCCAATAAGTTGAGTCATGCAAGGTAACCAGGATATTAGAGGCTATAATAGATATTTGTGAAGCCAACCTTAATAAGGAATATGAAATATGCAATTTCCCCAACACCCCCATAGGAGTTAGGCCATTCCAGGAATTAAAAGATTAATTTTTACTCCCTAATCACTTATTGTTCAGATACCTCCAACTTAGACACACTCTACAAACCCAATTGGCAACTAGAACCCCCTCGTTGTCTAAACTATCCATTATGCAAATCGTTTTGGGGTCTGACCCTTCCCACTTGATCTCTAATATTTACACATGCCTACGTCTCCATGTGTCATCCGCGATAGTCAACGCCACAAAAATTAAATAGGAGGCAGATCTGGGAGAAATTCAGGATGAAGACTGGGAAGATGTTTTAGAGGGAGTGAAGATGGTTTCTCCCAGGCTGCCCAATCGGCTATCCCAGCTTTACATCCTACACCGCTCCTATCTTACCCCCCGCAGAATCGCAAAATTCCACCCTTCCACAAGCTCCTTGTGTCCCATGTGTGCGCGGGCCCCGGGTACCTTTTTCCATCTCATCTGGGCTTGTACTGTTATCCAAACATTTTGGATGCAAGTAGTACGCTTCATGCATGATGACATAGGATCTCCGGTTACCCTAGAACCCAAGTTGTGTCTTCTCTGTCTCCTCCCTGAAACCGACATAGATAAATATAGTGTAACCTTTATCAGAGAGACCTTATACACAGCACGTAAAGTGATTGCCAAGAACTGGATGAGACCCACTCCCCCTAGTCTCCAGGATTGGACACGAGAAATAAATATTACTCTGTCCTACAAAAAACTGATATATGACCACAGAGGCTGCCCCGCCAAATACACTAAAATCTGGAGTAAATGGCTCGGGCACTGGGAGTGAGGGGGTTGGACGCTGGCTCACTGAGTTCACCCACCTGGTAAATAACAACCTTGCCCTCACTGGGATTACGTCTGACTTGGTCTGTACAATGACCACACCCCTACCACCATGGTCAAACTCTTCATGGCGAGTAAGTCTATACGTTTTTCCATTTATGATTCTCTTTGTATTTACTTTTCTCAACTGGTACTGCAGATATCCTATGTAAAGTGTAAATCTTGTGTCATTTGATGTAGAACATGTGCAAAGCTCTTGAATAAACTTGTTTTTTTGATTAAAAGCAAAATTGATTTGGGTTTTATACTAGACCATATATGAATATATATAAGTGAATCACCGGCGACACTTGCTTCATTTAAAGGCCCAACCTTTATTATATTTATACTTATTTATATATACTTTTATTCTGTACATGCACTTACATACTATAGTGTATATACAGGTAGCGCCAACCCAGTACAATCCAACAATAAAATCTCCTACACTTCCTGCATAGGGAAGTATCCGCTGGGGGCAGCAAGCCTATCTGAGATTGTAATACCTTAGATATCCTAAGCGCAGTACCTACATATTTCAAGGGCTGATGCATTGTCGCAACAGTTTTCCTCTGCTTCCAAGATGGAGTCTGTTCCTGCTCCTGTGATACCTCCCGATCGTATTCTGGCCACTGTTCTCATTTCACCTTTGGGTGACAGAATTCTTGTTGCTCAGATCCATTCTCCTCCCAAGAAACCTGGTGAGCGCTGCTTTGTCCATGAGAATCTCCGCACTGCTTTGCTCCAGACTTAGCATTCTCCCAAGGCTGCTGGCCACCCAGGGAAGAATCAATTCATTTGGGCTTTTTCTCAACAATTCTGTGGTCTAGTCTCCACGCTGATGTGACCGCCTACATAGCCAATTATTCTGTGTGTGCTCAGTGTAAGACACCACGGCACCTTCAAGTGGGCCTCCTACAACCCATACCCAATGGAGAGAGGCCTTGGACCCACCTGTCTGGATTTTTTTGTGGAGTTACCCAACTCCCAGGGCAACACAGTTCTTCTCATGGTGGTTGATCGGTTCTCAAAAATGTCTCATTGTGATCCACCAGAGAAGTTGCCCACATCCAAAGAACTGGCATCCATTTTTGCTCGAGAGATCTTTCAGTTACATGGGCTACCCAAGGTTATCATCTCGGACAGGGGTAGCCAGTTTGTGTCCAGGTTTTGGCGAGCCTTTAGTGCACAGTTAGGAATTCAGCTTTCCTTCTCCTCTGCGTATCACCCGCAGTCCAATGGGGCAGCAGAACGAGCCAACCAAGCCTTGGAACAGTTTCTATGTTGCTACATTTCTGACCACTATAGCAACTGGTCAGACCTCTTACCTTGGGCAGAGTTTGCTCATAATAATGCCGTCAATACCACTTCCATTGTCTCAGTTTATGGCGAATTATGGTTTCCAACCAGCCATGTTGCCTGACTCTTTTGTTCCTCAAAGAATTCCTGCGTTAGAGGAGCATCTCCGTGATCTTCTTTCCACTTGGGTGCAGGTCCAAGAGTCTTTGCGACGTGCCAGTGAGAGGTACAGACTCCATGCTGACTGCAGACGCCTGCCTGTGCCTTCCTACCAGGCTGGGGAGAGGATCTGGCTGTCATCTCTTAACCTTCGACTCTGTGTTCCCTCACTGAAACTGGCGCCGCGGTTTATTGGACCTTTGCGTATTTTCCGTAGGATCAGCCCAGTGGATTACGCATTAGACCTTCTTTCTAACATGCGTATTTTGAATGTATGGCATGTCTCCTCATTAAAACATCTGGTGTGCAACCATTTCACCACCACGGTACCACCTCCTCACGTGGTTCAGGTTGAGAACCATGAAGAGTATGAGATACAATCAATCATTGACTCCTGTAGGTTCCGTGGGCACATGCAGTACTTGGTTCATTGTAAAAGGTATGGTCCAGAGGAACACTCTTGGGTCTCATCCTCGGACGTACATGCTCCTGTCCTCCACCGTGCCTTCCATAGACATTTTCCCCTCAAACCTGGTGGCCCTCTGAGGGGGAGGGGGTTGGTGAGGAGGGGGTATTGTCAGAGCTGGGCTCTTAGCCCTCTCTTCTTAGCATTCTATATGTCACCCTGCCCAACCAGTCACACAATTTTAAGCATCCAGAGTCATGAAACAGTCCTTGCACTTGTTTTTGTATTTTTATTGAGGAGTATAAAACTTGCATAGGGTAAAGGAGTATGGGATGCCCACTTGAATGAAACATAATATACACGGGACTCAGTGTATATACACCTCAGTATATACATCTCCGCTCTTCTCTCCAGCACATCACTTGCTTGCAGACTATCGCTCCTCAACACCTCCAGCACATCACTTGCTTGCACTAGTCTGACAAGCTAGCACTGATTTGTAGGCCTGGCACTGACTCCACCAGGCCTCAGGTGAATGCCTTTTGCAGGCAGGGACTGTGGGCCCCTGTAGTGTAGTAAAATGTAGGTACCCTGTAGTGTAGTAAAATGTAGGTAAGTCCCAGTGCTAGCCATCCCTGTGGCTACTGCTCCCAGTACCACCTCTTCAGGCCCAACCAGCCCTTATGGCTGCAGCTACCTCTTTCTGCTATTAATATATATAATGGATATAGGAAAGTTGAAATTGCGCAATCTGTTGGTTAAAGTGCCAAAATTATTATTTTATCACCAAATTTGATATAGTGTAAAAATATTTGATTTTTAAAGTGACTCAGTGCACAAATTCATCACGAATTGCCGTAAATAGGCGGCGATCGCGGGCACGTCGCGGTGGTCCCATTCGCTACAGGACCGTTCAGTCAACAGGAATAGACCAATGGAATTTGATCTATTCCTGTGGATTGGTCCAGCGATTGAGATGCCTTCACCTGTCTGTGAAATGTAAACACAGGCAGGGGAAGTGATGTCATCTCCCCTCTCTGCTTTCTTTTCCGTTGCAGAGAGGAGAGAGGACATCTAAAAACATGAGTTGCACCAACACCACACTGACACCAGGACAGTTAGGCACATTTTAACCCTTTGATCTCCCCCTGATCGCCCCCCTAGTTAAACCTTTCAGTGCTGTCACCCCCTGTCACAGTGTCATATAGTGCAGTGATCTGATTTTTACCAATCGCTGTACTTGTCACCCTTGTGACACTAAATCAGTGTTGTGATCACTGTATAAGTGTCACGGGTGATGCTAGCTAGCTAGTTTTTTTTTTTCAACCAGATTACCCAACGTATATTATTTTATATACCTTTTTATAGGTTTTAACCCCCGATCTCCCGGAGGTGACCCCAGTTAGGTTTTAGTGTGCGTTAGGGTCAGTGTAAACACCAGGCAGGGCCAGTTAGTTACGTACTCTGACACGCACACACAAACAGTAGATAGGTGTTATATACTATTGTAATATCTGATCAGAACAATATCTGCGATCTGATCAGATATATATTAGCGTCCCCACTAGATTAGTGTTCTAAAAAAACGCAGCGTTGGGGGCATGGCCTGGAGAGCAATGTGAACGGACGTGCGGCGTGAGAGCTCCGGTCTTCTAAACTCCTGATCAATAACTCCTGCACATATACAGGCTCCCTTCGATACCCTAAAGCTCTGGGAACCTTGGGGATAATGTCGCCCCCAAAAACCACCAAAGACGCAGCCGCGAAGCTTGCCAAATACAGGCTCCAAGATAAAGACACACAGGCCGAAAATGGCGCCTGCGTCTCTCCGGAAGTGGAGCCCTCAGCGTCAGAGCTTCGGGTACTAGACGCCATAGCTCAGTGTCAAGGGATCCTGACAACGAAACTGGAAGAGGTTAAAATGGATATATCCCTGATCTGGCAGGACCTATCCACGCTGAGAGATAGGGTCACAGAGACAGAGGAGCGGATTGGGGCTATTGATGACATCTTGCATCCTCTTCAGCGTGACACAGACGAGCTCCGGCGCCAGGTACAACAACTGGCCAGTAAACAGGATGATATGGAGAATTGCCTGCGAAGATGCAATCTACGCTGAAGGTAAAGATCCGGCAGGATTCCTGGAACAGCTCTTAATCAAGACCTTCAGTCGGGAGGCCCTCTCAGTTATGTTTGCTGTGGAACGAGCGCACCGTATCCCGGCCAAACCACTGCCGACGGGAGCTCCCCCCGCACCTTTATAGCCAAGTTCTTAATCTTTAGGGACAGAGACGCTATACTGAGGCTGACGAGGGAGAAAGGTAACATTCCATACAACAACATGAACATCGCAGCATTTCCTGATTTCTCCAATGAGGTCCAAAAACAACAAGCACAGTTTCAGGAGGCCAAGAGGAGACTCAGGGTGCTGCACTTGAAATATGCTATGCTTTACTAGGCACGTCTGCAAGTGGAGATGGACAGCAGAGCCCACTAACCTGATTAGGGAGCCACGTGAATTCACACACGCTAATCCATGTAATATATACCAGAGGAATCTCACAACCTCTTAGACGTTGAAACCACACGAAAGAAGCATTGACCCCAGGGGAACGGTTGCCTCCCTAGGCGGGGTATACAAGTTTTCCAATGTTCAGTTTTTTTCTTTGTTTGCTTTTTGTTTTAAGTTGCACGACCATGACATGGAGTCCTCAATATTCTGCCTGGATGATTACCACTCACCCTTTAGATCGGGATATCCCTTGGTCTTTAACGTGGCTATACTTAAGTGCTGTGCCTCCAGTGCACCGTGCCTGGAAGACTGTTACTACATACTATGTTCGGGGACATATGCTCGCATCAAGTTGGGTAGATGCCGAGCTGGGAGGGGGGGAGGTTAATGGACATGTTAGTCCAGCTAAATTTACAACATTATGTATTATAAAGCCGTTAGATCTGCATAGATTATTGCTTAACGAGACCGTATATGGTCTGTCATCTGTCACTTTGGTTATATGCTATGGGGGAGTGAGGGATAGAGTTGTCATCACCCGGGAGATCCGTCTGTATTTAGAGTTACCAACATTTATTTTCCTTTCTTCTCCACAATGGGATCAATTAAGTTGCTGACATGGAATGTCAGAGGCCTCAGGGATAAAGTCAAGCGAACGGCTGTTCTCTCATTCCTTAGGGCCCAAAAGGCCGACATCTCTGCTTTGACAGAGACACATATCACGGGTCCCCTGGGGAGGCGCTGCGACGACCCTGGCTAGGGTGGGTTTATCATTCGACCCATTCACAATACTCCAGGGGCATCTCGGTGCTGATTAGCAGGAGGGTCCCGTTTGAATTAACCCAGTTGCAGACGGATCCCCAGAGTCAGTATGTGTTCATTTCTGCCACCATTAGAGGGTCCCCCATTCTGATAATGGCATGTTATATCCCCCCTCCGTACTGCTCGGCGGTCATTAAGGAGGGACTAGCCTTCCTGGCTTGTCATCCGACCGCCCCAGTAGTGTGGATGGGGGACTTCAATATGGTGTTAACCCCTGCGTTGGATAGGCTTGGGGCGGCGGGGCATTGTCCACAACCCCGACCAGATTTAGTTGCTTGATGACTAACGGACTCATGGAGATATAAATACCCTAATACCAAATCCTTCTCCTGTTTCTCCACCACTCACAACACCATGTCTAGAATAGACCTTATCTTCTTTTGTACAACGCTCCTTCCTAAGCTAACGACAGCAGGCTTTACAGCTCGATATATGTCAGACCATGCCCCCTACTGGATAACCTTGCAATTGCTTACAGACCGTCCGGAGACACATTGGAGATTGAGCCCATATTGGCTGTCAGTACTGGAGTCCCACTCGGACATTTCTGAGGAGTTCCGGTTCTTCTTTGAAAACCAACCTGGGCTCCTCCACTATGAGTATGACATGGGAAGCCTTTAAAATGCATGCTCATATGACACTTTCTACCCGCATCAACAGACACAAATCCAACTCCAAGATGGCACTACAACAAGCCACCGACCACCTTCAACAGCTCGAGAATACCTTTGCACAACATCATCCCTCCGCACAGAACAGTGCTACCCTTAAAAATCAAGCTCGGGTAGTAGCCCACCTACACATTAAGAAAGCCAAACAGCACCTGTTCTTCACTAAGCAAAGAGTGTTTGAACATGGTGAGAGGGCGGGAAAGTTGTTGGCGTAACTGGCTCATCTGGATGCGACCCCCCGGTGGCGGTCTCTTTGACCGCCAACGACGGTAGGCAGATCACAGACACGCGGCAGGTGGCTAGCGAATTTTGACAATATTACACTGACCTATACACCTCAAGGTCTACGCAAACTCCCCAACAAACTGGTGACTACTTACGACACATACCACTTCCACAACTCACGGGGGCACAGTTGACCCTTATGACCCTTATGATCACCTCAGACGACATCTCCACAGCAATTTCACAGCTGGCCTGCTCCAAAGCCCCTGGAACAGACGGCCTCCCACATGAATTCTATGCCACGTATACAGACGTACTGGTGGATAAGCTGACACTTCTTTATCAGGACATATTTGATACGGAAACCCTACCCCCTTCCATGCAGGAGGCTAAAATAATAGTCATCCCGAAGCCAGGGAAGGATCCCCACCTCCCGGAGTCATTCAGACCAATCTCACTACTCCAGGTTGATGTGAAGATACTGGCCAAGGTTCTGGCATTGCACCTCAACCAGGTAATCCTGTCGCTGATTCATACAGATCAAACCGGATTCATGCCAGGTAAAAATACGGCAATGAATATTAGACGACTCTTTCAGAATATTCAAGCCTCACATGACAATATAGGAACTCGAGTGGTGGTGACTCTGGACGCCACTAAGGCGTTTGATTCCGTAGAGTGGGGTTTCCTATGGGCATGTCTGCAGAGATTTGGGTTTGGCCCAAGATTTATAAAATGGGTTCAGTTACTCTACCAATCCCCTAGAGCTAGGGTACAGATGAACAGGTGGTTGTCGGATAGTTTCCCCCTTGGCAGAGGCACCTGTCAGGGTTGCCCCCTATCTCCCCTACTATACGCACTGGCTGTAGAACCCCTAGCTGTCGCACTGAGAGCCAATGAAAAAATTGAGGGCCTGAGAGTTCGAAATTTTGTAGATAAGGTGGGCCTCTATGCAGATGATATGGTCTTATACTTAGCTGACTCACATCAATCTCTGACTGAGGCCTTATCCACTATAGAAACGATGGGGCAACACTCCGGGCTACGAGTGAATTGGGATAAATCTCAAATCTTACCCATAGATCTCTATCCCCCGTTGGGACTGTCCACGGAGACGGTTCCCCCTTTGATAGGCTGTTGGTGGACAAGTAGACATGGGATCGAGATCCCCTAACCATCTCATTGACTTGGGTAAAATATTTAGAACCCGGTTTGGGTTTAGAGACGTCTGTACGG
>BLSH010553235.1:42915-54563 GCA_018402905.1 Glandirana rugosa | reverse complement strand
ACCGAATCACGATTGATTTCTAACCTTTGCCCCATCTAGACAAAAGTTCATCACCATTTTGAACCTCTCTACGCACTACTTAAAACCAAGATCCAAAACTGGGCCAGACTTCCATTAGGAGTATATGGTCGTATTAATCTTGTCAAAATGATAATCCTACCCAAAATCCTATACCTGATGTGGCATGCACCCCTCCCCATACTCCCTAGCTTCTTCAAAACCATTGACTCTATACTCAATTCCTTCATCTGGGGGTCATTAAGACATAAACTTTCCTGGCAGGTCCTGAAAAATCCCACCAATATGGACTTACAGGCCTACTATTTAGCTGCCAAAACTTCCCACTTTTACCACTACTTGAAAACAGATCTACCCCGTTTCCAATCTTTAGTTAGCACTAAGCCAGAACACCCAGCATATACACCCCTGCAAATGATGTTGCGAAATATCATGCACGCCCCTCGCCCTAAACTGATCTCAGATATGGCTTCCCACCACCGATATCTCTGGAGCAGAATTACTAAAATAGCAAAATACCCACTCTACCACACACACACACACACACCCCTATGGTTTAACAGAGACCTACCCAAACTACTCACGGTACCTGACCCCAAAATTTGGATAGACCAAGGAATCCTATACCTCCATCACGTATTAACTTCTAATGGACCCAAAACCTATCAGACACTCAAGGAAGATTTTGCTCTCCCTAATAGTCTTTTTTTCAGATGTCTTCAACTGCGCCATGCTCTCATGACTCAATTCACCACCAATTATCCACAGTTAGCTACCCCTGATGTTATTAGCATTATACAAGGGGATGAGCCTGCTAAGCTGACCTCTAACATATACCTGAGCATACGACTCTCCACCACTGTGGATCAGGCGTATAAAGTTAAATTAAAGCGGGAAAATGACATGGGGAAAATAGAAGACGAGGACTGGGACGAGATTTTGGAGGGTGTAAAACTAGTGTCCCCTAGGTTGCCTGACCGTCTCACACAATTATATGTTGTACACAGGGCCTACCTCACACCTCAAAGAATGGCCAGATTCCGACCAGACAGGAGCCCACTATGCCCCCGATGTAATATCATGGCAGGCACATTCTACCACATGATGTGGACATGCCCCACGATCCAGACATTCTGGCTCCAAATCATACGGTTTCTTCATGATGACATGGGATCCCCGGTCACCCTAGACCCCAGGCTCTGCCTCCTCGGGTTGATACCTGATGTTGACATGGATAAATACACTGCAACATTTCTCAGGGAGACACTCTTCTTGGTCAGGAAAGCCATTGGCAAGGTATGGTTGCAATCACTCCCTCCTGGAGTTCCAGACTGGATAAGAGAGGTAAACACTACCCTTCCAGACTGGATAAGAGAGGTAAACACTACCCTACCATTTAAGAAGCTTATATATGAACACCGGGGATGTCCCGTAAATACACCAAAATATGGGATAGGTGGCTATCTAGATCTGAAACATGCAACGAAGACTAAGCAGGGGTGATAGGTGGGGTAATAAACCATCACTATTGGTTACACCACGTTTATGTCGGGGCACTCGGCTCCTTTTGGTATTCTTGCATATACAGAGGGACCATGCAAAGGTTATAGATATCTGTGACTTTATTTTGGCAGACCTGTAATATGAGAGCAATAACACGTTAACATGTGAATGAGATGTAACGGATAAACTCTGGGTCAGATGAATTTGTATGTACAGCTGTAACATGACCAGTAGTGAAGATGACGATGTATGTAAATTTTCTTTGACCTGGGGCCTTTATTTCAATAAACTTGTTTTTTGATCAAAAAAAAACGCAGCGTTAGCGGGATCAGCCCAGATACCTGCTAGCACCTGCGTTTAGCCCCTCCGCCCAGCCCAGCCCAGCCCACCCAAGTGCAGGATCAATAGATCGCTGTCACTTACAAAACACAGAACACATATCTGCAGCATTCACAGAGATCACGCTCGATCCCTGCGAAATCTGACAGTGATTTTGGGTAGCGACTTGACACAGGCTCTGACAACCAGGTTCGCTTTTTTGCCTGTGAGTCACACTAGTGTACCTATAAATTTAGAGGTCATGTCAAATCCGAGGTACACTAGTGAAGAGGCCTACGCGTTGGTGAGTATGACAGATGAGAGCGATGGGGAAGCCTCACTGTCAGATTCAGACTCGCCATACGAGTTAGTATACGACAGCGGCTCCATGACAGATAGCACTGATGACTGGGTGGTCCCTGCTAAGGTCAGGCGTACCAGATCCTGTTTAGCTGTCGCTGAGGTGCATGAACCACAGGGCTCTCATATGGAGCAGAGAGCCAGTACTAGCACCGGTACTCCTGGTGACCTGGCAAGCACCAGCGGCCTAGTACATCCTGGTCATAAAACCAGCTCTGCAGTAACACTTGGTGACGTGGCGAGTCCCATAAGTGCAGTTCAAGCTGGTGTGGCTAGCACAAGTAATGCCCCGCAGCCACGAAGATGAACACAGGCCCGCAGAGCCCATAGTGCCCTTGCTGACGTGCTTGCAAACCCTGATTGGCAACCCACCACTGATGCAGCGCCCGTACTTCCCCCATTCACTGGCCAACCCGGAATTCAGGTGAATACAGTTAATTTTAGGGCCATTGATTTTTTTTTGCTGTATTTCACCGATCTCTATAGATCTATTGTGGACCAAAGCAATTTATATGCTGGTCAATACATTGCAGCTGATCCCCATTTGTCACTTGCCAGAAATTGGAAATCAATTACGGTTTCCGAATTTAAGACCTTTTTGGGCCTTACCCTCAACATGGGCATACATAAAGTACCTGAATTGTGGTTATATTGGTCCACTGACTCAATTCATCATATGTATGTCTTCTCTGCTTCTGTCATGTACCTGGTGGTGGAGTCTGATTGTGCAGTGGGCAACCTCTCTTACAGCCCTGGTTCAGGAACCCCTGATAGAGTAGACAGGAGATTTCGGAGCACAGGGGGGCATGAGGGCTGGTATGGATGCAGATGGTGTTGTGAGGCTCCTCCAGGAGCTCGTGCAGGCAGAAGATTGGTGATGCAGGCCAGGTTGGTAACAAGCGGGCAAGTGCGGTGCAAAAGGAGCAGGCAAGCGGGTAGACGAGAACAGGCAGGGTTGTTGACAGGCAGACGGCTGAGGTACAAGAGGGTCAGGCAGAAACGTGGTCGTAGACAGGCGCAGGGTTGGTGCAGGCAGAGTTCAACAGGGTCAGGCAAGCCGGATCACAGATACAGGCAGTCCTTAGTAAACAAGCCACGGGAGCACATTGTAAACGCTGTAGAACGGACAGCATCTGCTGCAGGGTGCTATCCAGTTAAATAGAGTGTTTTGGCGCCATTGGCGCACCCGAACGCACACGGGAGGCTGGATGACCATTTTTCCTAACAGCTTCCATGGCCAGGACACGGTACGAGCAGATCCTGCGGTTCATGCACTTCAGTGACAATGAACTTGGTCGTCCATATGGGGACCCTGAATTTGACCAGCTCTACAAAATTCGGTCCCTCATAAACCACTTCAACCATCAGTTCGCAGCACATTTTATTCCCAACCAAGTTGTGTGCGTGGACGAGTCCCTGATTAAATTTGCTGGACGTCTTGCTTTCAAACATTACGTCCCTAGCAAGCGTTCCAGATACGGGGTCAAGATGTATAAGCTCTGTAACAGGGCCACAGGCTATACATGTAGTTTTATGGTTTATGAGGGCAAAGATAGCCACGTAGAGCCGGAAGGATGCCCAGACTACGCGGGGAGTGCTGGCAAAATTGTGTGGAGCTTGGTGTCACCCTTATTCGGAAAGGGGTACCATTTGTACGTGGACAATTACTGCCACTTTTTAGTCACTTACTTTATCACCAAATTGGCGCATGTGGCACCGTGCGGCCTAATCGCCGGGGCTTCCCCCAACAGCTGGTAGATTTCCGACTTAGTCCGGGGGGAGAGAGCCTGCTTGAGATGTGGTAACTTGTTTGCGATGAAGTGGAGGGATACAAAGGATGTTTTCGTTCTTTCCTCTATTCATGCAGACACAGCTATCCAAATTAGAACAGCGACTGGTGTTGTGGAGAAACCCCTCTGTGTCAACGCATATAACCAAAATATGGGAGGGGTGGACCTCAACGACCAGTTATTGGTGCCGTACTTAATTGCCCGTAAGTCCAGATGCTGGTACAAAAAAGTGTCTGTTTACTTATTTCAATTGGCTTTGCGGAACGCTTTTGTGCTATACAAAGTCTCAGGATGGACTGGACCTCTCCTGCAATTCCAGGAAGAGATCATCAGTGCCCTTCTGTATCCAGATGGTTCTGCACCCCATGTTCCCAATCCAAATGCAGTGAGCCGGCTGCATGGACGGCATTATCCACATGCCATCCCTGGTACCCCTACCCAACGATACCCCCAAAGAAGATGTTGTGTCTGCCGACGACACGGATACAGGTGTGACACCCGATATTAATGCTCCACCTGTTTGGGCCAGTCTGGTCTCTGCATCGGTGACTATTTCGAGCGCTACCATTCACCAGTTGAGTATTAGCGTAGGGAACAGCACTACACAGGAATAAGACACACGTTCACAGAATCTCCAAAGATGTCCCCGCATTAGGAGACCCTAACCTTTTACTGTTCATTGTTATTAAAAAAAAAAATTTAAAAATAAAAACCAAGGGGGCATGGTCTGGACATGGCGGAGTGAAGACGCTCTTCTGCTGAGGCTCCCGACTCCCAGCCGAATATATCGACCACAGTACAGGCAGATGCTGGGCCATGAGCTATAATAAGAGGAGAAGGACCAGGGGAACGTCCAGAGGACCAGCCAGGGTCCCGATATCGCCGAGAATTAGCTCCTTCTTCACGGAAGCCCCGGGCACGTCGGCAGCAGCTCGAACGCTGAGCCCGCGCAGTCCCCTGAGGCCTAGTGAGACACCATCCTCCACTATCATGGTGGCCTCCCAAGAAGACCCCAGGGCGCCACTAACAGGCTTCCCGGCCCTCCTTGACCCCTCATCCCAACCCGCTGGCACTATCCACGGAGACCCATCCCCTAGCTCCGGAGGGAGAGACATATGGGCCTTGCTGCAGTCTTTACCAACGAAGACGGACTTGGAATCCATCCTGCTGTGCATGGAGGAGCAGCATCGCAGAGACTGGCAGCAGGTTCGCTCGGAGGTCCACGGGCTGGATGGCCGGCTAGCTAAAGGAGAGTCAGCAGTGGAGCTCCTAGAGCAGCGGATCGTCAGCTTGGAGCGTAGCCGGGAAGCGCCTCAACTGCAACTGACGGAGGCACAGCTGCGTATGGAAGAAATGGAGGACAGGAGCCTCAGGAACAACCTGCGGCTCCGGGGCCTACCCGAGGCAACCGGGACTGAAAATCTGACAGAAACGGTTAAAGCGATCGTTCACAAGATTCTCGGTGATGACTTTCCACCTAATCTGGAATTCGATCGTGTCCACAGGGCATTAGGGCCTGTACCCTCGGATCCGGAGAGGCCCCGCGACGTGATCTGTAGAGTGCACAGATACTCTCACAAAGAACAGGTACTTTGGGCGGCCTGGTCCAAAGGCCCGGTGGACTTTGACGGGGCTCCAATTTCTATCTATCTGGACTTATCCAGGGCTACCTTGATCCGCAGAGCTATGCTAAAACCTCTTCTGGAGAAGCTACGAAACGCCGACCTGTCATACCGATGGGGTTTCCCCATACAGCTGACCGTGCGCAAGGGGGGATCCTCATACACGATCCGACGTCAGGAAGATCTGCACGCGTTCTTCCAGTTCATGGAATGGGAACCCATCCCCTTGCCAGACTGGCTAGGGACTCTACCCTTGAGACCACCGCGACAGGAAGGTCAGCGAGCCGGCCAGCCACGCCGCATCCCAAGGAGAAGGCGAATGGACTGGGCCATCTCGGCCGAAACCGCGTCGGAATCCTAGGCCCTGGCGGGCCGTACTCGTTGTCCAGAGGTTATGTCCCCACTATTGTTCAGACTAAAGCAGACATGGACGGATGACGTGCTCTAGAATCCAGATGCCGCGGGTTTGGGGGAACCCCCCCGACTTTATTTGCCTTTGAGGGTCTTGAGAGGGGTATGCTGTTATTCTGGAGGTTGAAGAGGGGTGAGACCCGCCTAGGGTCAGGACTTCGGGAGGCGCGGTGGCGTGCAGTTCTGATTGTGTATATCTCCGATCACACGCTGCCCCCCGGCCTGAACTAATTCAATTCAAATTTACTAGAATGTTGATGCATTTTTCTGCCTACTGTGATATCTGGATGCTATCGGGGTGGGGTGAGAGCGGTAGGGGGGTGACAAGACAGCCGGAAGCTAGTTGGGATAGCTGTTGGTACCCCCCCGAAGCGAGACATGACCGCCATAACGGAGTATACCCCACTAGTATTCTATAGTAAAGCACGCAGGAGAGTGGGCACGAGTCTCCCGGGAGGGGTGGGTGGGGACCCTCACTGGCTGCAGGGGGGATCCTGCCCGCCAGCCTACCCGGGCAAATATGTGTTATTCAACACCCTTAGGGTTGAGGCCGGGGATCAAGGGTTGAGCAGGGGAAGCATACTTTGCTCTTTCTGCTTGAAGATCACCAGACCCATTCGTAATCAGACGCCTCCACCCCTCTTCGCTCCCTCCCCTCCTTCCTCCATCCTCCCCTCCCTCCTCCCCTTCCTACCCCCTCCATCCCCCATCCCCCCCCCTCCTCTCCCTTGCCTCCCTTCCCCCCCTCCCCCCCCCCTCAGTCCCCCTTCTTCCCCCTCCATGTACCCTTTAGACTTTACGCAATGGGGGAATTGCATAGTCTAGAAAGGTCTAGTTAATGAAGGGCACTAGAGATCGCTTTTACAATCTCCAGGGTCTGCTATGGCTGGTCAGGTGGAGTTTTGGGGGGCCTCCGGATTCCGAACACTGGGTACTGATCAAGGTGATGCATTATTACAGTTAATGGTTCTGTGTGTTTTTATGTTTAACGGTATGACCTACGCACTGCATACTGTACTTTGTTAATGTTTTGTGATTCATCGGTTGGGAGAGGGGGCCGAGGCTCCCCGCTGTGGCCTACCTCTTCTTCACATAGGGTTACACCCTCTGACACGGCCGACCCCCTCCATAGGAGGAGTTTAGTTTTTCCCTTTTTTCGGTCGGCCCGTCGGGGTGTTTTGAGACGAGGCCTCACCTACGCTGGTAGTGTAGTAGCCCCGGTAACCCCGGGTTTTCCCCCCTTGGGGCCCCCCTTTTTTTTTTTTCTCTCTCTCTTCTTTCCCCCTCCCCCTTGTGATCTTCATCTCTCATTTCTGGTCCCCTGCACCTTCCTTGCTCCCCCTCGCGAATCCGACTCCGGAAACCATGCCGTCCATGGCGGGAATACCCCATAATTCAGGGGAGCCAATTCGTCTCCTCTCTCTAAACACAAAAGGCCTAAATTCTCCGGAGAAGCGTTCCATGTTGCTTGCCGACTTGAAAAGTCTGAGGGCCACTATCTGTTTCCTCCAGGAAACACACTTCCGCTCCGACAAAAGACCTAAGTTTTGAAACCGCACCTTCCCTACGTCGTACCATAGCTGCTCGTCGACTTCCAAGTCTTGTGGGGTCAGCATCCTACTGCATCATAGAGCACAATGGGTGTTCGGTGACCAGTGGGCAGACGCTGAGGGCAGGGCGCTTTTTGTGAAAGGCATGATCGGGACTCATAGAGTGACACTGGTCAACCTATACTTCCCTAATTCCAACCACATCACCTTTGTGGAACCTATCTTTGCCAAGCTAGGGGAATTCGCGGAAGGGTCGGTCATAATAGGCGGAGATCTGAACTTCACGATGGACCCGTTACTGGACAATTCCAGCCGCACCTCTCAGGTCTCTTACGCTAAACTGAAAAGACTCAAGAAAACATTCCACGCCTTTCATTTGGTGGACACTTGGCGGACCCTCTACCCAGAGGTCCGCGATTACACGTTTTACTCTCACCCCCACGATACTTATTCAAGGATTGACTTAATAATGATCCCACAGTCCTTACTCTCAAGGGTCAAATCAGCCTCTATTGGCACAATCACGGTCTCCGACCATGCACCAGTCATGGTAGAGATAGACCTTCTGTCTCCGGTCCCACGCTCGTGGTCCTGGAAGCTCAATGACTCTCTCATACAGACTCCAGAGGTCAAGAACGAGATCGTGAAAGACCTTCGGGTGTTTTTCTCTGAAAATACAGGCCCAGACAGTAGCCCAGGGATCCTGTGGGAAGCCCACAAGGCTCACATTAGAGGGGTCCTGATCAGATCGGGCTCCCGCCTTAAAAAGGAGAGGAGGAAACAGCATGAGGACTTGCTCAAGAAAATTGAAATCTTGGAGGGGGCCCATAAGGAGAGTTTGGCTAAACAGACCTTGGCAGAATTGACATTGCTCAGACAACAACTACGATCCTTGACTCTGACCAGAGCGAAGGAACACATTACGAAATGCAGGAAATCCTTTTACGAACACAGCAATAAGAGCGGCAAACTACTGGCCCGGGCTCTACGAGACCAGAGGGCAGGCTCGTTCATACCTGAGATGGTAGACGATAGGCAACAAAAAAGACATACAACGGAAGATATGGCCGATATTTTTCAAAAATACTATACCACGCTATATAATTTATCGCCCGAGGAGACAGGGGAAAGTAGTGTGCCCAAGACGGAAGCTATAAGAGAATACATAGCCCAATCAGGCATGCCCATGCTGAAAGCCGAGGACCTGGCAGACCTCGAGACCCCGATCACCACCGACGAACTGAGTCTTGCAATATCCCAGACGAAACCGGGTAAAGCACCTGGGCCGGATGGATACACCCTGGTGTATTATAAACTTTTTGAGGACATCCTAGCACCCCACTTCCTGGCAGCGTATAATGCAGCGGGTACTGGGGCGGGCTTCCCGACAGACACCCTAAGGGCTCACATAACGGTGATAGCGAAAGAAGGGAAAGATCCCCTACAGTGCCAAAGTTATCGTCCCATTTCCCTCCTTAATGTGGACCTAAAACTGTTCACGAAAATTTTGGCCAACCGGATGTTGGACAGGGTGCCACAACTGATACACTCTAAACAGGTTGGCTTCGTACCGTCCAGGGAAGCAAGGGACAACACGACCAAGGCCATCAACCTCGTCCACGTGGCAGAATCCCGCGGTGTTCCCATGCTGATCCTGTCGACGGACGCTGAAAAGGCCTTCGACAGGGTCAGCTGGCCCTTTCTGTTTGAGACCCTGTGGTGTCTTGGCCTGGGTCAGAGGATGATGCATTGGATTGGAGCTATATACTCACATCCAACAGCTCAGGTCAAGGTAAACGGCCTATTATCACAATCATTCCAGATTACTAATGGGACCCGTCAGGGGTGTCCCCTGTCACCACTGATCTTTATTTTGACCCTGGAGCCACTCCTACGGAGGGTGAGAGCTAACCCAGACATCTCAGGCGTGAACGTGGCGTCTGGATTATGCCCCAAAATAGCGGCATTCGCCGACGATCTACTTTTCTTCTTGACTAAACCCCTTATTTCGCTGCCAAACTTATTGTCAGAACTTCAGACCTACGTATCTCTCTCCTCGTTTAAGGTCAACTGCCAAAAATCAGAGGCGATGGGCGTATCATTACCTCCAAGACAGTTAACTCTTCTGAAGGCAGACTTCCCCTTTAAATGGGCATCTTCCTATATAAAATACTTAGGGATTAAGCTCCCAAATACCATAGCAGACATTTTCAAACTGAACTTTCCTCCCCTGCTGGCAGTGATCAAAAAGGACCTAGCGAAATGGACAACGGGCTTGTTCTCTTGGTTCGGAAGATGTAGCATACTCAAGATGAACGTAATGCCCAGGATCCTGTATGTATTACAGGCGCTTCCGATTCATATCCCTGGATTGTTTCTCCACTCGGTTACTAGGACCTTGGGAGAATTTCTATGGCAACAGAAGCCTCCTAGGGTCGCTCAATCACTGCTACGCCTGCCGAAACTGAGGGGGGGAATTGCGCTGCCGGATGTACGCATGTACATGGTGGCATGCCACCTAGCTAGAACACTCGATTGGTGCAAACACGGGGCCCTCAAGCAATGGGTGATGATTGAACAAGCTTTGACCACCCTCCCATTAGACACGCTGCCATGGTGTGCCCGTAGAAGGACAGTAGGTGCGTTGGCCCACCCCACGGTTGATGAGACGTGGCACCAATGCTCTAAAGTGTTCCAGTCCTCGTAGATAGCCCCGTGTCCCTCACCTCTCACCCCAATAGTGGGCAACCCTGAATTTGACCCAGGGTGGCACGAGTCCACAACATCCGCCCTCAAAGAGGCAAACATGTCCCAGGCCAGACACTTTATCCTTAACGGGTCGTGGCTTTCCAGACAGCATATTTTGGAAGATCAGAAGTTGACCAGCCTCTCGTTCTGGCAAAAGACCCAGCTGACACACTACCTAGGGTCCTTGCCCTCCCCAACGTCTTATTGCAGACAACTTACTTCCTTCGAACTTCTGTGTGACGATAAATCACCCACACGTCACACAATTTCTCAGACTTACAACCTTCTGTTGGCCCCCTCGGGAGACTTTAAACTGCCATTCTTGGCGAAATGGGAGGAGGAACTGGGCATAGACCTTTCTGACGGACAAGCGGATAGAGTTCTCCTCTTTGCCCATAAAACCTCCTGTTGCTCGTCTCACCAGGAGGCTAATTTCAAAATCCTGACGCGCTGGTATCATACACCAGTGAAGCTTCACCAGATGTTCCCACAATGCCCAGATACTTGCTGGAGGTGTGGGGAAGAACCGGGCTCTCTACTTCATATCTTCTGGTCCTGTAAGTTATTGCAGCCATATTGGACTGAAGTCCTTAGAATTTCTCAAAAATTACGGACCACGAATTAACTCTTGACCCCGCCTTGTTCCTGATTCACCACCATCAATTTCCAAGCAAGTCATATAGAAGATCAATCTTGCCAACCCTGATCACTGCAGCTAGGAGTTGTATCCCCCTTCTCTGGAAGCAGATGCAGACCCCTTCAACTGCTATGTGGCTGGGGAGGGTTGCGGAGGTAAACAGAATGGAGGACTTGATGTCCACAGAGCACGGCACCAGGGAGCGCTTCCTTAAGAAATGGTACTACTGGCATGAGTTTGTCTTTACTGATGAATAGAGTTGAGCGAACACCTGGACGTTCGGGTTCTGCTGGTCCGTCCGAACTTCGGGACAAAGTCCGGGTCCGGGTCCGGACGGAACCCGAACGATCGCACGGACAACGAACCCCATTGAAATCAATGGGGACCCGAACTTTTAGGCACAAAAATGGCTGTAGGAAAGTCATGGAAAGCCCCAGAGGGCTGCAAAAGGAAGTAAAATGGGGGTAAGGGTAGGGCAAGTGCCCTACAAAAAAATGGGGACAGGGAAATAACTTTAAATGTTTTTAAAAAAATAAAAACTTAAAAAATGCAAAAATGGAGGTGAATGTGGATCATCTTCAAACTGTGTCTGAAAAGTATTAATTAACGGGAGAAGCCATATAACTGTTCTAAAATCATCTTCAAACTAGGGCAAGTGCCCTACAAAAAATGGGGAGAGGGAAAATGTCTG
>BLSH010553235.1:29663-41175 GCA_018402905.1 Glandirana rugosa | reverse complement strand
GTAATCTTTTCGAGGGAAGTAGGAGGGTGAACATTACCACCCGTATCGGAGAAAAATTTTTTTATATGGCCTTGTATTCCCGTTAGGCGGGGTTAAAGGTGGGAGACGGGGATACGAGGCCATATAAACGAGAAAAAATTGACACCACCACTTTTGTGGGGGTTGTCGCGACCTCAGCGACGAAATATATACCACCCACGTCCTCCCCTTTCCTTCCCCTAGTCTGTATCCCCTTCCATCCTTTCCCCCTTCCCCCCTTCTCCCTTTTTTCGTCCCCCGGGACGGGGGGGGGGTGCCAGGCCTAGGCGTAGGACCCGAACGATTTTTGAAATGTCCGGGTCCGGGTCCGTGCCACGGACACCCGAAAGTTCGGTACGGACCCGAACGTTACAGTCCGGGTTCGCTCAACACTACTGATGAATACCGAGATCTACTTGGTCGAACATCCTCTGTGACTAACTGAAGTGGGTCTAAGGCGGAGGATGCGGATCCGGACCGTGGGGGGGGGGCAGGGCCCCCTGCTTTTTTCCCTCTTCCCCCCTTCCCCCTTTCCTACCTTCCCCTATGTCTGATCCCCTTCCTTTCCCCTCCTGCACCCACCATATATAAAGCAGCGACTCCAGCGCTGTTGGGGGTGTTTTCACCACCACAGTTAAAAAAGAGCAAATATACCGGAGCATAGGGGCAGAGGGTGGAAATTGGGGCGGATTGCCCTTATGTTCCGGTATATTTTTTTAAAAAGAGGCTATGCCCACCATTACAAGTGGGAGGATGAAGGGAGCTTTTCTAATGGTGGGCATACCCACTGATTGATTCTTTTTTTTTCATTTAACCCACAGGCTTCATGAAAAAAAAGAATGTTACAATATATGCCCAACAAGGACCAGCGACATACTAGTATGTTGCTGGTCTTCTCAGGCCCTCCTGTACCACCGGGGGAACGTGAGAATGCAGCTGGTGGTTCCGTCAACTTACCATAGAGCTGATTGAAGACTAGAATGGCTCCAATCATCTCCATGGCCTAAGAAGCCGGAGGCTACGAGCATTTTGTGACTTCGGTTTCGCCAGATATAAACAGCGCCATTGGGAAATTGGGGAAGCATCTTATCACACCGATTTTGGTGTGGTCAGATGCTTTAAGGGCTGGGGAAAGATCTAGAGTTTAGTAGACCCCAAATTAAAAAAAAAAAATGCGACAATACCTATTTTTATCATAGGGGATATTTAAAATCCCTGTGATAAAAATATAAATGATAAAAGGAAAATAGATGAAAGGGACAGTGTAAAAATAAAATAAAAAGCAAAATAAATAATAATAATAAAAAAAATGCACCCCTGTCCCCCTGTGCACACGCAGGTGAACGCAAGCGTCAGTCTCGTATCCTATGTAAACACCAATTTCACCATGCATGTGAGGCATCACCGTGAACGTCAGATCGAGGGCAGTAATTCTAGCAGTAGACCTCCTCTGCAGATCTAAAGTGGTAACCTGTAAAGGCTTTTAAAGGCTTTTAAAAATGTATATAGTTTGTCGCTGCTTTTTTACACAAAGTTGTCAATCAAATGATATATTGCTCACACATGCCATGGGTATATGTGGAATTACAACCCAAAATACATTCTGCTGCTTCTCCTGAGTATGGGGATACCCCATGTGTGAGACTTTTTGGGAGCCTATCCGCGTACAGGACCCGAAAACCAATCACCGCCTTCAGGCTTTCTAAGGGCATAAAATGGTGATTTTACTCCTCAGTACCCGTCACGTTTTTGGAGGCCCTGAAATGTCAAGGTAGCACAAAACCCCCCCAAATGACCCCATTTTGGAAAGTAGGCACCCCAAGGTATTTGCTAAGAGTGCGTATTTTGCAGGTCTCATTTGTTTTGGAAAATTAAGAAATAAACAGAATTTTTTTTTTTTTTTTTTTTTTACTTTTTTCAAATTTCAAAACTTTGTGACAAAATGTGAGATCTGCAAAATACACAACATGCCTCTCAGCAAATAGATTGGAGTGTCTACTTTCCAAAATGGGGTCATTTGGGGGGGGGGGGGGTTGTGCTATCTGGGCATTCCATGGCCTCTGAAGCTGTGATAGGGAGTGAGGAGTAAAATCACCTTTTTACACACTTAGAAAGCCTGAAGGCGGTGATTGGATTTTGGGGTCCCATACGTGGCTAGACTGCCAGAAAGTCTCACACATGGGGCATCCCCATATTCAGAAGAAGCAGCAGAATGTATTTTGGGGTGTAATTTCACATATACCCATGGCATGTTCAAGCAACATATCATTCAGTGACAACTTTGTGAAAAAAAAAAATTGTAATTTCCCCGAAACTTGTGGCAAAATATAAAATATTCCATGGACTCAACATGCCTCTCAGCAAATATCTTGGGGTGTCTACTTTCCAAAATGGGGTCATTTGGGGGGGGGAGGGGTTGTGCTATCTGGGCATTTCATGGCCTCCAAAACTGAGATAGGTAGTATGGGGTGAAGGCATAATTTTTGCCCTTAAAAAAGGCATTGATTGGTTTTTGGGGTCCCGTACGCCGATAGGCTCCCAAAAAGTCTCACACATGGGGTATCCCTGTACTCAGGAGAAGCAGCAGAATGTATTTTGGGGTGTAATTCCACACATACCCATGCCATGTGTGAGCAATATATCATTTCAGTGACAACTTTGTGTCATTTTTTTTTTTTTTGTCATTTTTCAATCACTTATGACAAAAAATAAAATATTCCATAGACTCAACATGCCTCTCAGCAAATTCCTTGGGGTGTCTTCTTTCCAAAATGGGGTCATTTGGTTTTTTTTTTTTGCTATCTGGGCATTTCATGGCCTCCAAAACTGAGATAGGTAGTGTGGGGTGAAGGCATAAAATTTTGCCCTTAGAAATCCTGAAGAATGTGATTGGTTTTGGGGGTCCCGTACATGGATAGGCTCTCAAAAAGACTCACATATTAGGTATTCCCATACTCAGGAGAAGCAGCAGAATGTATTTTGGGGTGTAATTCCAAACATACCCATGGCATGTGTGAGCAATATATAATTTCAGTAATAACTTTGTGTAATTTTTTTTTTTTTTTTTGGTCATCTTTCAATCACTTATGACAAAAAAATAAAATATTCACTGTGCTCAACATGCCTCTCAGCAAATTCCTTGGGGTGTCTACTTTCCAAAATGGGGTCATTTGGGGGGGCTTTGTACTGCCCCTCCATTTTAGCACCTCAAGAAATGAGATAGGCAGTCATAAAATAAAAGCTGTGGAAATTCCAGAAAATGTACCCTAGTTTGTAGACGCTATAACTTTTGCGCAAACCAATAAATATATGCTAATTTACTTTTTTTTACCCGAAACATGTGGCTGAATGCATTTTGCCAAAAATGTATGACTAAAATTTAGTTTATTGTATTTTTGTAATAACATAAATTTGAAAATATTTTTTTCTCAAAATGTTCAATCTTTTTTTGTTTATATCGCAAAAAATAAAAAGCGCAGCTGTGAACAAATACCACCAAAAGAAAGCTCTATTTGTGGGAAAAAAGGACGCAAATTTTGTTTTGGTACTGCATTGCATGACCGCGCAATTACCAGTTAAAGCGGCGCAGTGCAAAATTGAAAAAAGAGTTCCGGTCCTAAAGCTGGAAATCCTTTCGGGGGTGAAGTGGTTAAATAATCATCAAACTCATAAACCGGACTGCCTTCTCCTTAAAGGGCATCCCTATGTTCTCTCCACTCTCCTCTGCTGGACCTCCACTGGACTCTGCTGACACCTGACGCTCAGATATCCCCCTCATATAAGTGGACAAACAAACCCGCTTCCATAGTGTAGCATCATCAAGTAAAGACACATTTATTGACTCACAAGTGGCTGCTTACATCAACAGAGTAAAAACGAGCATTCAGGGTATAAACAACGGCGTTTTCCGCCTCTCACTCTACTTCCAGCATTGCGGTACGTTACGGCCACGTCCTACGCGTCACATAACATGACTTCCTCAGGGTAACCGGATTGGATGTCGTAGTTGTCAATTTATATTAGTGTACCCGGAAGTAGTCTGTCTGCCATTTTGTAGAAGCCTACATTGTATTGTCAATCGCGGCCATTTTGCCAATGGTTGTTTCCCATCCTATCCATTATAGTGTGTGAGCTGTCTCTGACATCAAGTCTGCAGCATAAACGGAGGCAATTTGTGCCAGGCTAAGGGATGATTGATTGAGATATGTCCCATAAGCTGTATATTACAATTACGGACTAATTGCTAATATGTGCAATGTCTAATAGCCCAGTTATCACTGATGGTTGATGTTATGAGCTGATATTTAAATCATCACAAAACCGACACCTGTGTCTGTGAATGTGTACATCAAGTTAAAATAATATTGTGTGATGATGTGAACAGTAAATAAAAATATATATTTTATTGATTTAACCTCATGTATTTTTAAAAAGATAAAATATAGTAAATTGCTTATTAAAATGTTTATATCTCTAAAAACATGTAAAAGCGAATAATGTTAAAATATAGGAAGTTTAATATGTATCAATAACACAAAAAAAACACGGGTATATATCTCAAAACCCTCTTTAGTGGAGAGGCACATAAAAAATTAAATAAAATTAAAATAAGAATAAAAATAAAAAAGTAAAAATAAAAATAAATAAAAATAAAAAATAAATAAATACACATTGTTTAGAGTGATATTATTTACTGGTATAGCTACTCCACACAATTTCTTATCTTCATCTCTTAGGAGCGCAGGGGACCTTACACATTATTTATTGTGCCTCTTTCCACTGCCCATACCTCCACAGTCCACACTTCTGATTCTGCACCCATCCCAGACTGCACTCTCCCAGTCCTCTCAGGCATGCCTCCCCAGTCCTCCTGACTGTGCGTCACTCACCAGCCCTCTTGGCTGCGACCTGTTGTTCCTCCCTGGAGACTTGTCTTGCAGTGCTCTCTCCTGCAGTCCTCTCCTTGCTCCCATGCCTGCAGTCCAGGACACCTCCACGTGTTCTTAGAGGGTCTCATCCGCACCCAAGCTCAGGCCCAAGGTCACCCCCCCAGACAGGGGAGCTACCTCAAAGGCCACCGACAGCCTAGCACTCCATCTCCAGCTTCCTTCCTGAACAACTCCCCCCCAGCTGGGCTGACCCTAGGTATTTAGGGAGGCCTGCCCCCTGCTAATCCAAGTTGGGGATTGGTCAGGACTCCTTAGAATAACCCAGACAGCTCCACCTCTCTTCTCCTCCTTTGTTTCTAGAAGACACTAGAATATTCTAGAAAGAAGTAGGATGTACCAGTGATGCTGCCTGTGAGTCACCGACTCTAACCTATTTACATCATCTAGCACTCAATCTCGAGGGTGCTATGCTCCCCACCCCTCACCTCCCCTCCAAAATACAGCTAGTCCCTTAGCTGAGAAAATTTAGAAAAAATGGCAATGGCGTCCCATAGAATTTGGAGGGGAAAAGGGAACAAACTGGGACAGGGCTATTCACAAATAAATACGTACAAAAATAGAAGATATGTTGTGAGTATTTACACCTTGTACATCACACTATACACCTAACTACAGATCCCTGTAGGTAACATCAACACATCAAACTTTGTACATTCAGGTTAGAGCACTTTCCCCTTGAGCAAAATACTCTGACCACAGGATTCTTGACTCCAGCTGGAGATGGATGAACAGCCATCCCATCCAAAAGGGACCTGTGAAGACAGAATATAACAACATCCTGTGCTTATAACTATCTACACACTTAACAACATTTTCTGTCAGGAGGGGATTAGCATCCTGCTAACAGAAAGAAACTTACACAATAGAGCACATCATCATTGGTCCCTTTATCAGGTTCTTTCAACAGGGGTTTACTGTCCTGCTGACAGAAACGCAAAATGAAATGTGAACAGTTCTCTTTGGAGTCCCTGGTGGGAGGGGCCCCTCCCCGGACTGACAGGCTCTTTAAAAGAATTAAAGTGGGATTCAGACCTCACCCAGCGTCCATCGATAGGAAAGTCAATTCATTAGGCACAATACAGGGTGGCAGGTCAGTCTGATCCTGCAAAAGTAATGGAGAAAGGAACACACATTCTGCAAACTTCACAGCAGTCCATGTGGCCATTTCAGTGGTGAGCTCTACACGCCAACAGTTCTTTGCGCGTAGATATGTGGGTCGGGCAGTCTCCTCCTGCCACCACCTTCCTCCCTGATGGAGATAGAGTGACTCCTTCCAGGCCATCCTGCCTTCATGATCATCACTCTGTCTCTGTAGATTGCTCTCCCCAGGTGCCATTCCCTCCCAATATCCTCAAAGTGGGCCCAGGTCTCCTCACACTCTGGCACCCGCAAAGGCTTGGAGATATGCAAGTACTCCCACACAAGGTCATCCTCCTACTCTCCCCGGGAGTTCTCCATGATGTCCATAGTGTCAGGCGGGAAATATGGGTAGTCCAGACCCCACTCCAGAGCAACTCTGCGCTGAACTTCCTGTCGGAGTTGAGAAAACCTGGGCAGTTCTCTGGGCTTTCCTTTTTCATGTAGGACACAAGCATCAGGGGACCTCTTGACCCACTGCCTGTATTCAGCTGCTCTGGTCTGGGTGGTAGAAGGTCGGTTGAAAAAGAGTTGTCTGCTGCTGATGGGGGTTCCTGCAGCATCTTCAGTTTCCCCAGCAAAGTCTGGCTCTTCTCCTCCCTCGGGCTGGGCCTCCAGGACCTGGGAACCTCCTGTCTCCCATTCCTCTTCCGAGCTGCTGCTAGGAGATGACCACTCTGCTAGGGATGATTCCCACGGGTGACATGGTAAAGTAGTCACTGAATTGCAGAAATTAGTACAAGTGTCCATCCCAGCCGCAGTAGGGGCAACGGGGTAAGGAGGCAGCAATAATTTGAACTTGAAGGCAGCTCCCGCTGGCTGCTATGGACAATGGCACTTGTTACTGCAGTTCAATCCCTCAATAGTGGTGGTACAAAGTGCAGTTCCCTGACTTGATCAACTTCGGTTGCTAGGGGCAAGGGCTGGCAAGTTACCTGTGAACAGACGATTCCCCGAATGTAGCAGTACCTCCGTAGGGGCTGATTTGGGCCGTCTGTCACTCTGCCCAACCAGGCACACGATTTCAAGTATCCAGAGTCCTGAAACAGTCCTTGCACTTGTTTTTGTATTTTTATTGAGGGGTATTAACCACTTAAGGACCGGGCCTATTTTTCAAACTTGTTGTTAAAATCATATTTTTTTTGCTAGAAAATTACTTAGAACCCCCAAACATTATATATATATATATATTGTAAAGTTGGGGGATGTAGCTTCACAGGATTGAGTGCACAAGCCGGTAACTTAAACAGTCAGTGGGTTTATTTTCCCAATAAACAAAACAAAGGTAAGCTTTCAGCAGCAAAACAAAACCAACAACAGAAAAGTCCGCTTATCTTCAGCACAAAATAAAGTAAAAGTAACATACAGTTCTTGGAAGACTCTTCAACCCAGGACCTTGCACGGTCCTTGTCAGGTAAGTTTTGTTTTCAGTCCCCAGCACACGTGGGTCTCCAAACACTTTCAGCTCTGCCAAAATACTGGTGTCTCCTCCCAGCTCCTCCTCACACACCAGCTACACACCACTTCCTCTCCTTATGAGCTGCTTCCTGGCTGCTATTAACCCCCATGTGTGCTGGTTTCCCTGTGATCAGGGGTGGAGGCCCTATCCCACCCGAATATCACTTTAGGGCCTCCGAAATTCCGGGTCCCTGGTACCTCTCTATAAAAAGTAGGGAGAACTGCGAGTCAGCCCTCCCTGTGCTCTCGCTACTCCCGGAACCTCTCACCCCCTCGGGTGACCCCCTGAGCACTACCCCTTTCCTTTCAAAAAGACCATAACCAAAATATTGGTGATATATAGCACCCGTCCAGGACCCACCCTTGGCGTCCTCTACAATATATATATATATATATATATATATAACATATGAATAAATATAAAATAGATACACAAAGAACTAAAAATCATCATACATAAGTAAAAAAATGAATAATATGTAATAATACATGAATAAATAATGATTAACCTCTAACCTTAAAAATATTAAATACATTATTATTATTGTTATTAATAATAACAATAATAAAATAACAACAGCCAAACTCAAACAAAAAATACCTTATTATTATTAATAATAATAATATTTTTTTGTGTTAGGGTGTTTTATTTATTATTATAATGTTTTTTAAGGGGTAAGGGTTAAAGTTAAGTGTTAATTATTTATTTATTGTTACTTAGTATTCATTTATTGAATGTATTTATTTATTTTTTATTTGTGTATTTATTTTACATTCATTTATTATTATTCGTATAATAATAATAATAATAAATAAAATAATAATAAATAACCCTAACCCCAACTCCTAATCCTAACCCTAAACTAAACGGAACTCGAACCCCTTACCCTAACGAAAATACATTATAATAAATGAATAATTATAAAAGTAGAAATAAAAGCTAATGGAAAAGCTAAAAAGGCTGAAATACCTAGAAACAAATGATGCAACAGATAATAGTTTTCTCTATTGGCTGGTAAAAAAAGCCAAAGCCCATAAACGCTGCATACAAATGCGCAAAAAACGACCGAATAAAAGACACGTGAAAAGCGCTCAAAAGCACTACACTCAGGTGTGAATGCAGCATGAGTCACTCCCAATCCAGATCAAAATAAACAGGCCTAGCTACCAGCAATATCATCATTCAAAATGTGATAATGCTAAAAGCTGAAAATTGATCTGGTCGGGAAGGGGGGAAAGTGCCTGGTATTGAAGTGGTTAAAAACAATCATTTTAAAAACTTTTTTTACATGTCCCCCAGGGCAGTACCCAGGTTCCCATACACTTTTTATGGCAATAACTTGCATATAAGCCTTTAAAATGAGGACTTTTGATTTTTTATGTTTGCGTCCCATAGACTTTAATAGGTTTCACATGTTCGGTAGAACCTTTTTGCCTGTTCAAGATGTTCCGGTGCGAACTGAACCGGGGGGTGTTCCCCCCATCTCCACTGGGCATTACTGATCCCTCTACAGAATGGGAGGCATTTAAGACTACGCTGTGGGGCACTTTTATGTCAATTACAGGTGCATTGCGTAAGAATACCCAACTGCCTACTGAAGAATTGGAAACAGGCATGACGATGGCAGAATCTGCTTATGTAACTATCCCCGACCCCACCACAAGAGACACCTGGTTGCACAAACAGCCCTGATCATACCCCTATATATGTCCCTCAAAGCTTGACTCCCTAGGGTAAGGACAAGGATAAATCTCAGGATATTGTGGAGACCTTTCTATCCTTTTATAAAGATCTGTACACTACTAGAGCGCAATAGTCTGAGGGTCAGCTGGGTGAGTACTTGGCACAGGTGTCTCTCCCTACCCTGTCAGCTAGTGCTCCTAAGGAAATGGATGCACCTCTCTCTGTGGAGGAACTCAACCTAGCCATCTCGCAGCTACTGACCCCGTAAGATGCCAGGCCTAGATGGATTCCCGGCTGAATGGTATACCCACTTTCATCACCTTTTGTGTCCATTTCTTCTCCATACCCAGTGGCGGCTGGGCACCGCCCCCTCATCCATGCATCCGGCCCCCTAATCTACATGCAGCGCACCAGACGCATGGATTCCAATGTTTTTTGTTTTTTTTTGAAGCATGTGATTAGAGCCAGAGGCTCTAATAGGCTTCAAAAAAGGGTGGACTCGGCTCGGGTGCACTCCGAGCACACCCACTAGTATGACAATAGTGAAACTTCGTTACTGTCTTCCTCATTCTCCTCCTGGCCAATTAGGAAGTCTTAGGACTCCCTGGCCAATCATAACTCAGGACACACTTCCTGTTCGGCTGGTAGGAGAATGTCTCCTTGTGTGCTTGCCAGAGCGGCCGCTGCTATTCCTTCTCCCTGCCTCCATAAGGTAAGGGCCGGTTCACACCTAGGCAACTTACGATCCGACTTGTGTCACCCCAAGTCACCTCAAGTCGCTTGACATCCGAAATCCCATTGAAATGAATGGGAGCCGTCTTAATATACACTACTGAAGTCGTTCCAACTTCAAGGCGACTTCAGAAAAGGTTCCTGTACTACTTCAAGGTGAATTATATCCGACTTGTGCCCATAGAATTCAATGGAAGTCGGATCCCCATCTATATTGAAGTGACTTTACAGGAAAAAGAAAATAATTTACCAAGGTACTCCCCACGAATTATCCAGGCAACCCGCTCCCTCCCTTCTCTGATTGGCCACAGGCAAAGTCGCCTGGCATGGAGGTCACGTTTTAAGTCACGCTGAAGTAGCCTTGAAGTAGCGTCCATATCGCCCAGCAAAGTCGCCCCTGAAATTGGATCGCCTATGTGTGAACCGGCCCTAAGACAGCTCTCTCAAATGCCACATTATCAGTCAAATGCCAGTTTAAGTCTCCTGCTGGTAGGGGGTGGCGGGGGGGGGTTTGAAGATTGCCACCGTCCATCTCCCGTGGGTGGGAGGGGACTGCCACCGTCCATCTCCCGCGCGGGGGGGGTAGTGTGTGACCACCGCCATCCGTCTCCTGCGGGGAAGGGTGTTGGTGTTAGTTTGTGCTGCCCCCCCCCCCACAATAGTGAGCACACCGTAAAGATCCTCTTAAATGTGATTCCTACTGCATGATTTCCCTCATTAATGTGGATGTGAAGATCATAGCTAAAGTGCTGGCCAACTGTCTGAACGCTGTGGTTGCGAAGTTGGTGAGGAGTGACCAGGGGGCTTTATTTTAACAGACCTGCTCCCCATTCACACCTGAGACCTTGTAACACTAACGAGTCACATGACAGCGGGAAGGGAAAATGGCTAGCGGTTTAGACATTAATGGCTGTGTATATGCAAGTAAAAGCCTGCGCTCACAAACACTCGTGCGGTATTAATTATTTAAATAAAGTGTGAGATAGGCTGCTCGCAAAAAACAACTGATCCAATTGTTCTAATACACATAAAAAATATATTGCAGCGCCCAAATAAACGTATTTAAAAGAAGCCAAAATGAAGAGGAATAAACGGAAATGATTATGTTTATGAAAACTGTTCAAAAAGAAGTCCCAATAACAGGAAGGTGGCTGTATAAAGGGTAAGTCTCATTACTCATTAATCCATATATGTCGAAAATCTTATCTGTGTAGAAGAATTCAAGCCCACAGGATATTCTGATAAATCCAATAATTAATGATGGATGTAAGCTTACCAGAATCCTGTAGGTAATGCGCAGGTGTCAAAATGATATCTCTGGGATGAGCGGTCCGGTATCATCAGGATCCTGAAGGGAATGTGCGGATCTCAGAAATCCAACTCAGGGATGTGATGGTCTGTTGTCCTCTATCTGTGAAAGCCGAGGCAAAGGAAAGGCAAGCACGATCCCTGTCCCAGTGGATGGCTCCAACTTCTTCAGACACAAACTCTATTTGGCAGACTTCTTCAACCTCGGTAGGTGACCCTGTCCCTA
>BLSH010553178.1:1010849-1025272 GCA_018402905.1 Glandirana rugosa | reverse complement strand
TTTGTTGGCCCACTTACCTAACTAATGGCTTTTCATCAGCTTGATTTACTCTCGGATTTAAACACCTGCTATCTATGCCTGCTCCCATGTGGTCTAGGCTTAGCGTACTGACTCTGTGTTTACAATAAGGACCTGCTGAATGCTCCACCCGTTCAGTGACCTTGCATGCACACTCCCGACCTTCTCGTCTGGGTACAGCGAGTACCCAATTGGGGTATCCAGACGGATAGGTACTTACTTTCCTACCTGCTATTTCTCGCCTAGGTAAATAATGGGGCATCATAACAACTAGAAGCCCATATCTTACACCTCGCTCAACCCAATATAGAGTAGTACTTCTTAAAAGGCTGCTGGCCAGGCCTCACCATAAGGCCTCTAACGCCATTAAACCTGGGGCGATGACACAGCCATCCACCTTTTTGAACCAAACTCATTCTCCCTAGCCGTTATTTCCTCAATGTCTGCTGCAGTGAGCTCATGGCTATTTCATGTAAACCTCAACTTCTTCGCTATCACAACCCTGCCTCGTGATATCTTGTTTACTGTTCGAACAGTCATTCATGTATGAGCTCATGTATGTAGCCCTTTTTACAAACTGTCATTACAATGTTGTCTATGGTTATGTAATTCTTTTTTCTCTTCTTTAATAAAAATTATTGAACAATAAAATCTCAAAATGTAGTTTTAAACTTCCCGAGTTCTTCAAAAAATGTTCTTTTTTATTTTATTGTAAATCAGAAAAAAGCACTTTTTTGTAATGTTATATGTAGTTTTACAGCATAAGATGTTATATTAAAATTAAAATTGCAGTGTGCCATCAAATATGTAATTTTCCATTGAAAATATGTATGTTGCTTATTTAGACTGTCTAATTAAAGCTATTCCTATTTTCTATGACAGATATCCACAAACACTACTCTAAACTGAAATATGAAAATCCTATGGCTATATGAAGTAGTTAAAGGATTTTGTCCAAGTATTCTCTGTAAGCAAAACAAGAGTTAAAGGGAGAAATGTCTTAATTGGGCCTCTGCACCTGTTGTGCATATTTTAAATACATCAGTGTTAAATTCCGAGTTTCAAATATCTGAGCTTACACATTGAACCAAAGAATTTGCACTATCTGGAAAACATACCAGAGTCAGATATTTGTGTGAGATTTTGAAACATGTGGGTTCACTTTACTTCTTAGGACAATTGTTCAACTGCAAAGTAAATGTTGTCTAACTAACTACATTCCGGCCTACCATCACACATGGATGTACATTGTGCATACATATTGTATATAGTTATTGTTTGTTATATACAATCAGGAACAAATGTATATTATACATTAATGGCTCCATTATACTTACTGTATGTATTTTCCAAATTATGTTTGCTAAAAAGTGGAGCAATTGTTAAAATGTGAGATTCTAGTTGTTCACTGTAGGACAGTTTACGATTATGTTTAATTAACTCAACCAGTAATGTTTATAGGCCTTACCACAAACACAGAACACTTCTGTCTAAATGGTGTTTTTATATGATTGGATAAGCAGAAGGTGATTCTTCCGTGTACTGTCAGGCTGGATTTCAGCATAACCAACATAAGCAGTGGCATAGGGAAGCAGGGCTGCCAGGGGAGACACGGCCACTGTTACATCATGTTGGTGACTGTCAGTAACACACACTACCACGTATATTAAAGAATTCCAAATTGCCATACTAACTGCCAGAGAAGTCTAGCAGGGTCCTCATTATTGTTGTCCCTGCTTTTTACTGTTGCTATAGTGTGCAGTTGCCACTGCACTGTGTGTGGCTGTTCATGTTGCAGCTGAGTTTCTACAGGATCAGGCTGCCGTTTCACACACTTGAGTCCTATTCATCTGTGCAACAACTTTCTAAATCCCCAGAAAACTGCCATAGCACTTTTCCAGTCTGTGTGTTTAAACACTTTTGCATTCCCCTTTCTGGTTCTTACTGAGAAGTACTGCTGGACACTCGGGTTGATTTATTACAGGCAAATAGACTGTGCACTTTTCAAAGTGCAGTTGCACTCTGCAATAGCAGTTGCTCCAAAGCTTGGTAAATGAGCAAAAGCTCTGCTGACTTACATCATCCAATCACGTGCAAGCAAAAATGCTGTTTTTATTTATTTTCCCTGCACGTGATTGGGTATTCTTTGCGAAGTGAAGCTTTACCTCATTTACTAAGCTCTGGAGCAACTGCACTTGTAGAGTGCAATGGCAAAGCGCACAGCCTATTTGCCTTTAGTAAATTAATCCATACCTCTCAATCAAAGTTTTTTAGCCAATCAGGAGAAAGAGGGGGCAGGGCCAAACTGCAGCTCTGTGTCTGAATGGACATATGGAGCTGCAGCTTGGCTTGGGTGCTCCCATAGCAAGCTGCAAACCCAACTGCACAGAGGAGATAAGTATAACATGTTTGGTTTTTTTTTTGTTTTTTAAAACAAGACTTTACAATCACTTTAAGGAAAACAGATTTTTTCAATTTCTCTGCTACCAGTATTGGCAAACTCTGTGAGGTTATGACATCCATTCCTGTTATATTGTGAAATGAATCTAGCCAACAGTAGAAGGTGGCCTCACAAGACAGTTAGGGGTCAGGAAGTAAAAATGTGGCCCTGTTATGCAATGTAAAGTGGTTGAAAGGATAAGTTCTCTTTTTTTTATAATGGCTTTGCAGGTAAAAAATGTACATTTATTATTTTTCTTCTTAGGAGCCTGCAGAGCATTGAACCTATGATCGGCAGATCATGGGGTGCAATTCCAGGCTCCTGCAGACTCTGAAAATCTGTCTGCTTGTACCTCCCGTATGGGAAGACAGTTACTGGAGAGCAGGTAGAATCAATGAACTATGAAAGTGCTCATCAGCACCCTCGCAGTTCATCGAGAACTACAAGCCGTCTGCCACAATGGCAGATGGGACTTGTCGTTCATTCATTCACAGAACCCTGTGAATGAATGATGCAGCTGTGTGGATAGAGCTTCACACGGCCGTGCTATTTTCAAATTGTGGCAATGGATGTGGGGATATTGAGGGGTTGATTTACTAAAACTGGAGAGTCAAAATCTGGTGCAGCTCTGCATAGAAACCAATACGCTTCCAGGTTTTAATGTCAAAGCTTAATGGAATAAGCTAAAGTTAGAAGCTGATTGTCTACCATGCACAGCTGAACCAGATTTTGCACTCTCCAGTTTTATTAAATCAACTCCAATGTTACAACGGGGAGGATCGGCAGCGCAGGGGGGAGGTTGCTGAACATGTTGCATGTTACACCCTAAATATGGGTCTAACATGTAACATGTTCAGAAAGGTGAGCTGTGAGACAATATGGTTACAATGCAATTCAAAACAAGAGTATTAATCTAGAGAGACTTGTCGGAAATGTTCCTATGTAGTGTGTTTGAAGCTGAAGCATGGGACCGCACAGATGCAAACAAACACATGCACACACAATACACAGTTTATGAAAAAAATAGATGAAATAATACAAGCCACACCAGCCATACATAGTACCGGCCATAACATACTGATATATTCCTTGTATAATTCTACAATGAAAATTGATTTCCTCTACAAAACATCAGAGGACTATACATATTTCAGATTCCTGTTGATGACGATTCTTACTATACCTACATCTCTAGAAGAAGTGGTTAGAGGTTTTCAACAGATGTCCATTGTTATTAGCACTGCTTTATCAGAGGGAATCAACAGGGAAGGGAGTTTCTCAGAAGCATTTCTCCAAAGGTCACATGTACAATGCCTGCTAGGTGAATGCAGATATATTACTCTGGAACAAAGCTGCTTCAGGAATCTCCTAATCTACAACAAAAAAAGGAAGGTATTATGTTGCAGCAATTACTTCTGACTCCTATAATTAGATGTAATGCAGGCACATAGTTTAGATATTAAATCTTTAAAATAGCTTTATGAATTTCAGCCAAACATAGTCTGTGCATTGTTCAAGTAACTAACATAATTGGTCAGCATGATAATAAATGATATGCGTATATAGTTCATGTTTCTGATTCAGTAATTGCCAAGCCTGGAGAGCGCTCAGACAGGTCAATAGTACGTGCTCTGCCCAAATGTTCCCAGTACCCAGAAAAACAGTCAAGTGCTCAGCTTATCAGCCTAAAGTGAAATAGAAAACATTTAGTAAAAGTTTTCATTGCTTGCCAGAATATTGGATTGAAATTTTCCTGATTGACCATGATGGAAAAAAATCAGATCGCCTTCTGTGAAATTGTTGTCATTGTTTTTCCCATATCGTTTCCTTTTGGGCTTGATCCTTGGAAGTCGTCAGTTGATTGTGAAGCTGACACTGGGCAATAAATTGTCTTCTGGTGCTCGATTATACCTATGGCTGGCTGGTTGATTGCTTTGTTTCTGTCAATTAGTTGTAAACATATTTGCGATTTTGGGTGGCTCAAAAGTGGTTAACTGAAAATTGCCACATGTATGGCCAACTTTAACCACTTCAGCCCCGGAAGGATTTCCAGCTTTAGGACCGCAGCATTTTTTTCAATTTGGCACTGCACCGCTTTAACTGGTAATTGTGCGGTCATGCAAAGCAATACCCAAACGAAATTTGTGTCCTTTTTTCCCACAAATAGAGCTTTCTTTTGGTGGTATTTGTTCACCACTGTGCTTTTTATTTTTTGCAATATAAACAAAAACAGAACGAAAATTTTGGAAAAAAAAAGTTATTACAAAAATACAATAAACTAAATTTTAGTCATACATTGTCTTGGGTAAAAAAAAGGTAAATTAGCATATATGTATTGCTTTGCGCAAAAGTTATAGCGTCGACAAATTAGGGTACATTTTCTGGAATTTCCACAGCTTTTATTTTATGACTGCCCATCTCATTTCCTGAAGTGCTAAAATGGAGGGACAGTACAACCCCCCCCCCCCCCCCAAATGACCCCATTTTGGAAAGTAGACACCCCAAAGTATTTGAGGGACATGTTGAGCACAGTGAATATTTTATTTTTTTGTCATAAGTGATTGAAAAATGAACAAAGAAAAATACACAGTTGTTACTGAAATTATATCTTGCTCATACATGCCATGGGTATATGTGGAATTACACCCCAAAATACATTCTGCTGCTTCTCCTGAGTATGGGCATACGCCATGTGTGAGCCTTTTTGAGAGCCTATCCGTGTACGGGACCCCGAAAACCAATCACCATCTTCAGGATTTCTAAGGGCAAAAATGTGTGCCTTCACTCCACACTACCTATCTCAGTTGCGGAGGCCAAGAAATGCCCAGATAGCAAAAAAAAAAAAACAAATTACCCCATTTTGGAAAGTAGACACCCCACGGAATTTGCTGAAAGGCATGTTGAGTCTATGGAATATTTTATTTTTTTGCCATAAGTGATTGAAAAATGGAAAAAAAAAATACACAAAGTTGTCACTGAAATTGTATATTGCTCACACATGGCATGGGTATATGTGGAATTACACCCCAAAATACATTCTGCTGGTTCTCCAGAGTACGGGGATACCCCATGTGTGAGACTTTTTGGGAGCCTATCGGCATACGGGACCCTAAAAACCAATCACCGCCTTCAGGATCAGGATTTCTAAGGGCAAAAATTTATGCCTTCATCCCATACTACCTATCTCAGTTTTGGAGGCCATGAAATGCCCAGATAGCACAACCCCCCCCCCCAAATGACCCCATTTTGGAAAGTAGACACAACCAAGCTATCTGCTGAGAGCCATGTTGAGTCCATGGAATATTTTATATTTTGCCACAAGTTTCAGGGAAATGACAATTTTTTTTTTCACAAAGTTGTCCCTAAATTATATGTTGCTTGAACATGCCATGGGTATATGTGAAATTACAACCCAAACTATATTCTGCTGCTTCTTCTGAATATTGGGATACCCCATGTGTGAGACTTTTTGGGAGCCTATCGGCGTACGGGACCCCAAAAACCAATCACCGCCTTCAGGATTTCTAAGGGCAAAAAATGTTCCCTTCATCCCATACTACCTATCTCAGTTTGGGAGGCCATGAAATGCCCGGATAGCACAAAGCCCCCCCAAATGACCCCATTTTGGAAAGTAGACACCCCAAGCTATTTGCTGAGAGGCATGTTGAGTCCATGGAATATTTTATATTTTGCCACAAGTTTCGGGCAAATTACAAATTTTTTTTTTCACAAAGTTGTCACTAAATGATATGTTGCTTGAACATGCCATGGTTATATGTGAAATTACACCCCAAAATACATTCTGCTGCTTCTTCTGAATACGGGAATACCACATATGTGAGACTTTTTGGCAGTCTAGCCACGTATGGGACCCCAAAAACCAATCACCGCCCTCAGGCTTTCTAAGGGCATAAAATGGTGATTTTACTCCTCAGTATTAGTACCCATCACGTTTTTGGAGGCCCTGAAATGTCAAGATAGCACAACCCCCTCCCCCCCAAATGACCCCATTTTGGAAAGTAGACACCCCAAGGTATTTGCTAAGAGGCATGGTGCGTATTTTGCAGCTCTCATTTGTTTTGGAAAATGAAGAAATAAACAGATTTTTCTTTTTTTTACTTTTTTAAAATTTCAAAACTTTGTGACAAAATGTGAGATCTGCAAAATACTCAAAATGCTCCTCAGCAAATATCTTGGGGTGTCTACTTTCCAAAATGGGTCATTTTGGGGGGTTTTGTGCTATCTGGGCATTCCATGGCCTCCGAAACTGTGATAGGGAGTGAGCAGTAAAATCACCTTTTTATGCCCTTAGAAAGCCTGAAGGCGGTGATTGGTTTTTGGGGTTCTGTACGCAGCTAGGCTCCCAAAAAGTCTCACACATGCAAAATCCCCATACTCATTAGAAGGAGCAGAATGTATTTGGGGTGTAATTCCACATATATCCATGGCATGTGTGAGCAATATATAATTTCAGTAACAACTTTGTGTAAATAAATAAAAATTGTAATTTCCCCGAACCTTGTGGCAAAATATAAAATATTCCATGGACTCAACATGCCTCTCAGCAGATAGCTTGAGTTGTCTACTTTCCAAAATGGGGTCCTTTGGGTTTTTCTTTTGCTATCTGGCTATCTGGGCATTTCATGGCCTCCGAAACCTGGATAGGTAGTGAGGTGTGAAGGCATACATTTTCGCTCTTAGAAATCCTGAAGGCAGTGATTGGTTTTCGGGGTCCTTTACGCGGAGAGACTCACAAAAAGTCTCACACATGGGGTATCCCCATACTCAGGAGAAGCAGCAGAATGTATTTTGGGGTGTAATTCCACACATACCCATGGCATGGGTGAGCAATATATTATTTCAGTGAAAACTTTGCGTATTTTTTTTTTTGTCACTTCTCAATCACTTATGACAAACAAATAAAATAGTCCATGGACTCAACATGCCTCTCAGAAAATAGCTTGAACCAACAAGTCTTTTCTGACACTTTTTGTTTACATGAAAATTTTTTTTTAAAGCAGAGGCCCTACAGATTAAAATAGGGGGTCTTACAATTTTGTTTTCACAAAGTATTTGCGCAGCGATTTTTCAAACGCAATTTTTTGGGAAAAAAAACACTTTATTGAATTTTAGTGCACAAAAACACACTACTTTGCCCAAATTTTTGGTGAAATATAAAAGTTGATCTCATGCCGAGTGCATAGACACCAAACATGACATACTTTAAAAATGACGCACACCCGTGAAGCGGCAACAAACTATATACATTTTTAGAAGCTTTTAAAAGCCTTTACAGGTTACCACTTTAAATCTGCAGAGGAGGTCTATGGCTATAATTACTGCGCTCCATCTGATGTTCGCGTTAATACCTCACATGCATGGTGAAATTGTTGTTTACATACGACACAAGACTGACGCCTGCGTCCACTTTTGCACGCGTGCAAGGGGGGGCAGGGGTGCTTTTTTTTTTTAATTATTCATTTTGCTTTTTATTTTATTTTTACACTGTCCCTTTCATCTTTTTTTTTATCATTTTTATTTTTATCACAGGGATTTTAAATATCCCCTATGATAAAAATAGGTATTGTCACATTTTTTTTTTTTTTTAATTTGGGGTCTACTAAGCTCTAGATCTTTCCCCAGCCCTTAAAGCATCTGACTACACCAAAATCGGTGTGGTAAGGGTGCTTCCCCAATTTCCCAATGGCGCTGTTTATATCTGGCGAAACCAAAGTCACAAAATGCTGGAACCACTAGCTGCATTCTCGCGTTCCTCGGTGGGACAGGAGAGCCTGAGAAGACCAGCAACATACTAGTATGTCGCTGGTCCTTGTTGGGCATATATTGTAATGTTCTTTTTTTTCATGCAGCCTGTGGGTTAAATTAAAAAAAAGAATCAATCGGTGGGTATGCCCACCATTAGAAAACCTCCCTTCATCCTCCCACTTCTAATGGTGGGCATAGCCTCTCTTTAAAAAAAATATACATGAGCATAGGGGCAATCTGCCCCAATTTCCACCCACTCCCCCTATGCTCCGGTATATTTTTTAACTGTGGTGGTGAAATCACCGCCAACAACGCTGGAGTAGCTGCTTTATGAATGGTGGGAGCAAACGCTTTTGCTGTCACCATTAATAAATCAGTGCTGCAGCTCAATGGTGTACCTGAAAAGGAATAGACAATTAATAAAACACAATAACATAAACAAAATTACATACCTGCTAAAAAGAAAAAAATATAAAACACATTAACAATATAACATTACAGGTAAGCATTAACATAAAAAATGACATACCTGCAAAGAAAACATGATAAAAACAGTAACAAACAGGTATGCATACAAAATATTAATAATAGAGAGAAAATAGAGAGAGAGAGAGATTAGAGAGAAAACAAGAGAGAGAGAGAAAAAAAAGAAACGTACAATTGTTTTTGTTTTTTTTATTTTATATTCGTTTTTGTTTTTTTTAACTTTTTTATTGTTTTGTTTTTTTAAATTTTTTTTTCTTTCTTTTTTTTCTTTTGTAATTAAAAACTAACTGGTTCCAGGTTTGGGTCTGTCAAAATGTACTGGCATCTTTGGGGACCCTATGTCAGTGTGCCTATCACTGTGTCTGCTGTACCCTACGCTAATAATTCACTAATGTGTAATACCGATCAAAACATTCATCGATACAGAGACCAGGCTGGTCAGGATAGGAGGGGCAATAAGTGCGGGTGTCACGTCTGTATCCGCATCATCTGCAAACACAACATCTCTTTTGGGGTGTTCTGTTCCCTGGGGTACCACGGAGGACTCGTGGAAAGTGCCTCCCATGCAGCCGGCTGACTGCATTCACATTCTGGAGTGGGGGTGCAGCACCATCTGGAAACAGAAGGGCTGTGACGATCTCTTCCATGAATTTGAGGAAGGATCCCGTCAGTCCTGACGCTTTGTTTAAGACATAAGCGTTCAGCAAAGCCAATTGAAAAAGGCATATAGACACTTTTTTTGTACCAGCGTCTAGCCTTGCGGGTGATTAGGTATGGCGCCAATATCTGGTCATTGAGGTCCACCCCTCCCATATTTAGGTTATAATTGTGGATACAGAGGGGTTTCTACACAACACCAGTCACCGTAGAAATTTGCACTGTCGTATCTGCGTGAAGGGAGGTCAGAACGAAAACATTCCGATTGTCCCTCCACTTTATCACAAGCAAATTATTACACTTCAAGCAGGCTCTCTCCCCCCGATTAAGACGGGAATCTACAAACCGTTGGGGGAAACCCCGGCGATTAGGTCGCACGGTGCCAAATGCGCTAATCTGATGATCAAACAAGTGACTAAAAAGTGGCACGCTCGTGTAATAATTGTCCACGTACAAGTGGTACCCCTTTCTGAATAAGGGTGACACACAATCTTGCCAGCACTCCCTATGTAGTCTGGGCATCCTTCCGGCTCTACGTGACTATCTTTGCCCTCATAAACCATGAAACTACATGTACAGCCTGTGGCCCTGTCACAGAGCTTATACATCTTAACCCCGTATCTGGCACACTTGCTGGGGACGCACTGCTTGAAAGCAAGACGACCAGAAAATGTAACCAGGGACTCGTCCACACACACAGCTTGGTTGGGAATAAAAAGTGTGGTGAACTTGGTGTTAAAGTGGTTTATGAGGGGCCGAATTTTGTAGAGCTGGTCAAATTCAGGGTCACCCCATGGACGACTGAGTTCATTGCCACTGAAGTGCATGAACCGCTATCGTGTCCTGGCCATGTAAGCAGAGAACACGGGCATATGGTGAATTGGGTCAGTGGACCAATATGACCGCAACTCGCAAGTGTCAAATGGGGATTCGCGGCAATGAATTGACCAGCACCATGCTTTGGTCCACTATAGATCTATAAAGATAGTGGAGCTTACCCATCGCTCTCATCTGTCATACTCAGCATAGTGTAGGCTTCTTCGGTAGTGTAACTCAGATTGGACATTTTGGACTTTCTAAATTTATAGGTACACTGGTGTGACTCTCAGGCAAAAAAGTGCACCTGGTTGTCAGTGCCTGTTTCAAACGCTACTAAATTCACTGTCAAATTTCGCTGGGATCGGGCGGGATCTCTGCGAACACTGCAGATATGTGTTCTGTGTTTTGTAAGCGACAGCGATCTATTGATCCTGCACTTGGGTGGGCTGGGCGGAGGGGTTCAACACAGGTGCTAGCAGGTATCTAGGCTGATCCCACTAACGCTGCATTTTTTAGAATACTAAACTAGTGGGGACGTTAATATATATCAGATCAGATCGCAGATATTGATCTGATCAGATACTACAATAGTATCTAACACCTATCTAATATGTGTGTATGCGTATTAGAGTGCCTAACTAACTGGTCCTGCCTGGTGTTTACGTTGACCCTAACGCACACTAAAACCTAACTGGGGTCACCGCCAGACGATCGGGGGGTTAAAACCTATAAAAGGTATATAAAATAATATACGGCGGATAATCTGATTGTAAAACAAAACTATCTAGCTAGCTAGGGTCACCCGTGACACTTATACGGTGATCACAGGTGACAGGGGGCAATCAAGGGGTTAAAAACTTTATTGGGGGGCAAGGGGGGTATTTACATCTAACTAGACCTAATACTACCTACCCTAACACTGATTTAGTGTCACAAGGGTCACAAGTACAGCAATCGGTAAAAATCAGATCACTGCACTATATGACACTGTGACAGGGGGTGACAGGACTAAAGGGGTTAACTGGGGGGGGGGGATGAAAGGGTTAAAAGTGTGCCTAACTGTCCTGGTGTCAGTGTAATGTTGTGCAACTTACTTTTAGATGCTCTCTCTTGCTCGCTGAAACCAAAAAGGGCTTCAGGGAGGAAGTTGAGCTCACTTCCTCTGCCTCTGTTTGCCTTACAGAGGCAGAGGAGCAATGTCATTGGGCAGGACCGATCGGAAGGGCCAGGCCAAAAATCATTGGCCTTGCCGTGTAGAGTGATTGGTTACTGCTACGAATCAAACAATAGTGCACGCGCCGTGAGCCTGGCAGCGTTTTGCGATAACGAACCACATTGCCGTCGTCATGCTGTGGCGGGTGGTCGGCAAGTGGTTAAAGTGAACCTACCATATATTCTTTGATGGCAATTGTATGCATTTTAAGTAATATGTAAGTATAAAACTTACAGGTATTAACCACTTGCTTACTAGGCACTTAAACCTCCTTCCTGCCCAGGCCAATTTTCAGCTTTCAGCGCTGTCACTCAGCTTTTCACACAGATAGAGCTTTCTTTTGGTGGTATTTAATCACTGCTGGGTTTTTTTATTTTTTGCTAAAAAAAAGAAAAAATACCGAACCTGATGAGACAGCACTGATGGACACTGATAGGCTGCACTGATGGGCACTGATGAGGTGGCACTGATGGGCACTGATAAGGCCGCACTGGTGGGCACTGATGAGGTGGCACTGGTGGGCACTTATGGGTGGCACTGATGGGTGGCACGGGTGGGTGGCACTGACGGGCGGCACTGAAGGGCACTGATGGGTGGCACTGAAATGCACTGATGGGTGGCACTGATAGGTGGCACTGATGGGCACTGGTAGGTGGTACTGATCAGCAGCACTGATAGGTGGCACTGATGGGTACTGGGTGGCAGCACTGATGGGCATTGATAAGTGGCACTGGTGGGCATCGATGGGTGGCACTGGTGGGCATTGATTGGTGGTACTGGTGGGCACTAGTAGGCTGCACTGATGTGCACCTGTAGGTGGCACTGGTGGCCATCGGTAGATGGCACTGGAGGGCACTGCGTAGCAGCAGTGCCTCTCCATGTGCGGGACCGATGTCCCTCTCTCAGGAGCCAGTGATCGGCTTTTTTTTGCCTCATGCTGTCAGCGTGAAGGAAAAAAAAAAGCTGTTTACTGATCTTTTGTTTACATCACATGATCAGCTGTCATTGGCTGACAGGTGATCACGTGGTAAGGGGCCAGGATAACAATGATCTGTGATCAGCTGAGTCTCATTGATCATTCATCGGTGATCGCAGAGCGCGCCACACGTGCCTCACAGGGGGCGCGCAGGCAGCTTGTGCACGGGAAGACATCCATGTATGCCCTCCCAGCAATTCAGGTCCACGTTGTAGCCGCCTTTTGGCTATAGCGCAGACGGGAAGTGGTTAAAGGCTTAGTTTGCCTTTTTTTTTATAGAAATAAAACATGCGCATATTTTTGAAGGTAAAAAAATGTGGATTTATTATTTTTTTTCTCAGGAGACTGCAGAGCATTTCACCCAGGATCAGCAGATTGTGGGTGTAAAGTCAGGCTCCTGCAGACACTGCCTACAGCTTTCTGCCCGTGCCTCTGTACGGGCCTTCTGTTTGAAAGCTCTAAGAAGTGTCAATGAGCATTCACCAGCGTTCACCTGTGCGCCCTCACAGTTTAATGAGAACTACAAGCCTTCTGCTGTGGTGATATACAGGACTTGTAGTTCATTCATTTACAGATTCCTGTAAATTAACGACATAGCTGTGTGGCCTACACAGCCAAACTATTTTTAAAATGTGACAGCGGGTGTGGGGAGAGGATCAGGGTCTGCGGCTGGAGGTGCTGGAGCATGTTATACATGACAACCTAAAATATAGATGTAAAGTGTCAAAGTACCCCCCTGACAATATCTCCTTCTGCTTTTCTGTTGAAGAAGTATCCAGGATCAGCATTTACTCCCTGGACTGAAATTCTGGTTCATAGATGACACAATCATGTAAATCCCCATATCTGTACAGTTCTTGCCTTTGTTCACAAAATATCAGCCTCCTGCTATGGCCCCTCACCCTGTGACTTGCTACAAAGTTTCAACATTACAGTCTTATCACTGGGGGAAAGGAGACTGAGGAAATAATTTCTTCGACTTGCAATAGACTGAGGTTATCATCCAAGCCTAGATACTTGGTTGGCATTCAAAAACTGGTGAAAGTGAAAAATGGTATTTATCACTGAATATTAAACATATATATTTTTTTTAAAGTGGGGTAAAGATATAAGAAAGAAACTGCCTTGAACATGATATGTATACAATTCTATAGTTTTTTTATTCATTAAAGTTTCTCCAAGTTACATGGAGCTAATATGATATGAACGCTTTAAATATTAAACTTTGTGCCTTTTACTAAAGCTCAAATGTGTCTTGAGGCTTAAATTTTATGTAACGTTAAAGTGGTTCTAATTAGAGTTGAGCGAACCTCTGGAAGTTCGGGTTCTGCTGGTCCGGCCGAACTTCGGGACAAAGTCCGGGTCCGGGTCCGGACGGAACCCGAACGATCGCACGGACACCGAACCCCATTGAAATCAACGGGGACCCGAACTTTTAGGCACAAAAATGGCTGTAACAAAGTCCTGGAAAGCCCTAGAGGGCTGCAAAAGGAAGGAAATGGGGGCAAGGGTATGGCAAGTGCCCTACAAAAAAAATGGGGACAGGGAAATAACTTTAAATATTTTAAAAAAAATAAAAACATAAAAAATGCAAAAATGCAGGTGAATGTGGATCATCTTTAAACTGTGTCTGAAAAGTATTAATTAACGGTAGAAGCCATATAACTGTTCTAAAATCATCTTCAAACTAGGGCAAGTGCCCTACAAAAAAATGGGGATAGGGAAAATAAATTAAAATCAAATAAAAAAATGGGAAGGGGGGTGGATGTGGAGTAGGAGCCTAGAGGTTGACTAGGCCGTGACCGTGGCAGTGTAGGTGGAAGTGGCGGTGGTAGAGGAGTAGGAGGAGGTAGCCAACATGTTTTTTTTTTTGTATTGAGGCCTATTCAAAAAAACATGGTAGTGTTTTATGTGGGTTTATTGCAGCTGCTGTTGTGACCCATGTACCCCAATTGGTGTCATAGGAAGATTAAAAACGTTTGTATTTGAACAGCGCATTGCTAGTATCTACTGTGCCGTTATGTGATGAATGTTGGCCACCCAATGTA
>BLSH010553178.1:995505-1007296 GCA_018402905.1 Glandirana rugosa | reverse complement strand
TGTGACGAGGGTGTGGGAAAGTTTGAAGAGGCCCGGCACCCCCCACCCCCCAGCACATGTCCTCTTAACACCCCTTAATCACTTCTCCAATGTTTTGCACCCTTCCTGGTCACTGTCTCTCTTCTCTTTCCTTATGCATTACAATAATCAGTACAGACCTGAGAACAGCGCATGCAACGGTGTGTCCCTCAGACTCCCTCCTCCTGTGTAGATGTAAACAGAGAGGAGGGGGAGGCGCCGACTTCGCTCTGCTGTGTTCAGTGAGAGTGAGACAGTCTCAGTCAGAGTCCCAGTATAGATGTGAACTCCCCTCTATGCTATCCTATGTGTCCATGAAAACATGGAAGTTTTTAGCAGTTCAGTAGCAGGGGAGTTTAGAGGATGCTTTCTGAATGCCCGAAAATCGCACTCCCTGAAAACACCTTTTTCAGGCCCGTAAGCTTATAGTTCAAAAATGGATGTGTCCTCACCCGCCAACAATAGGTGAATGGAAAATGCAAATAAATAATACTTTATTTAGGGAAAAATATACATACTTACATAGAAACTGCCCGGAGAAGTTTGAAAGGGTGTGGGAGCAGTGTTTTTTCTCTCTCTTTTATTTTTTTCTTCTTTCTAAAAATATATATTGTTTATATTGATATTAATAGGCACATGGGTTGCGTATATATGTTGTATGTTGTTAAGCAAATATCAAAAAAAAAAAAAAAAATTTAACGCAATTTTGACCACAAAAATGTTGAACGTTGTTAAACGTGCATAAACACGTCTAAACGCTAGGCACATTTAGCACGTCAGCATTTATTTATTTATTTCATAGAATAAATTAATGCATAGAATAAATTAAAATTCTGGCCACTGAAATACATATATGTCCAAACTCTGTTAAACTCTTCTAAACTAGCCTAAACTGTTTTGCAAAAATGCAGTTTAGGTGAGTTTATAACTCTGATTTTCTCCTGTCAGGATAAACAGCATCTACAAGAAACCAGTGTGCATGAGGCCTAACTGCAACTCTCCATCCCCTCCTCTCTGCTCCTGAGAGAAGATGCAGAAGAATTTTATCACAATTGTGCACTTTTGAAAGAATGGAAGAAAAGACTGCAGATAAACAAGTAAAACTTATGTAGGAGGATTTATTTCATCTCTGTGTATCACCTGAGGCCAGTCACTGAGAGGGTTTACAACCACTTTAATGCATTCTCTGTATTAAAATGGTTGTAAAGGCTGGAGGTTTTTCCTTTATGCATTCTATGCAGAAAGGTAAAAAATCCTTCTGTGTGCTGCTCCCCTAATATTCACCTGAGTATACTGACCTCAGCTTTTCTGGAACTCTATCTCCTCATTGGCTGAGACAGCAGTGGAAGCCATTGGCTCCCACTGCTGTCAATCACAGCCAGTGAGCCAATGAGAAGAGAGTGGGGTGGGGCCGAGCAGTGGCTCTATGTGTCTTATGGATGCATAGAGCATGGGTTTGGAGTGAGCAAGCACCAATGCCCCCATAGCAAGCAGCTTACTATTGGGGCAATTGGTCAAGGGGGAGGAGCCAAAAGTGCTAACTGGGGGACCCAAGAAGTAGAGGATCAGGGCTTCTCTGTGCAAAACCATTGCACAGAACAGGTAAGTATAAGTTATTTAAAACATTTTTTTTAGTTTAGCCGAACCATTAATATCACATAAGGTGAAAATGTTCCATGTTCAGATTTGACTTGCTCCACCTTGAAATACTTACCTGGCTCCTCTGTTGATCCAGCACTATGCCTGTCTGCAGTATCCTTGCTCTCTCTCCCTCATCACACAGAACGCAGAAGCAGCAGTGGGAGTCATTGCATGCATAAATATGTAAAGCAGTGAGAAGCTTTTTATCAGAGTTAATGATACAGGATTTAAAAAAGTGGATTTGTGGGAACAGAATATTTCCCTCCATGCAGATGACCTAATGGAAACTCAGGAATACACTGACATGATGCATTGGATAAACCCCAATGCATGTATTAGTTACTTTACTAAATAAAAATGAAGCTCCCAAAACAGACTTTTAAAACTAAGGCATGTTATCCTACTGACTTACTTCCTATTTCAGAACTTGCAGCCTTGGTGGGGGCAATGTGATACTATATCTCCCAGTATTCAATGTATGTTAGTAATCTTAAGGGGTGGTGCTGTGAATGTTACTGTAGGCAATGAATAGCCAAAAGTCACTGCCCAATTCCAGACAAGTTTTTTTAAAAATAGTCTTTTCTTTCCCCAACTAGATGTGCTTAATCCTTTAAGTTAAATGATGCCCAGTGTGATTCAACCCATAAGACTGGGGCATCCAGTGAGTACAGGATATCATGGACTCATCTCCTAAAAGGGGCATCAGCACGGCACCCTGCACTTTGCCAATGTAAGGGGTACCTCTCCAATGACTACTAATGTAACAACTGTTGCATTAGCCAAGGAGCCAATGGCTCCTGCTGCCGTCATTCACAGCCAGTGAGGAGAAAGCCGGGCTGAGCTGTGCTGTTTCAATGAATACATACAGTGCAGCTTGGGATCGAGCTTGCATGAATGCCCCCATAGCTAGCAGCTTGCTTTGGGGGCACTCGGCAGGGAGGAGGAGCCAGGAGCACTGAGGAGGACTCCAGAAGAGGAGGATTGGGGATGCTCTGTGCAAAACTATTGTAAAGAGCAGGTGTGTATGATATGTGTATTATTTAAAAAATCCTTCAAAATCACTTTATGGGGCCTGGGATGTAAGGAAGGAAAGGTGGCTGTGATGTAAAGAGAAATGGGATGTAAGGAAGGTGGGGGCTATTATGTAAGGTAAGTGTTGTGATGTGAAAGGGATTGGTATTTAAGGAGTGCAAGGGACTGTTATGTGAAGGAGACTGGGATGAATGGGGGGGGGGCTGTTATATGAAGTGAACTGGGATATAAGGAAGGGGGACTGTGATGTGAAGGGGGGGACTCAGGACATTGATATAAAAGGGGGAAGATTATGATGTGAGTCGGGCCTGAGGACACTGCTGTAAAGGGAGGGACCATAATATAAACAGGGAATGGAATGTAAAGGGGGACACTGATTTAAAGGGGGGGGGTCTGTGATGTTAAAGGGTGGCTGTGGTGTAAATGTGTGGTGGCATGCTCTGGCTTTGATGTTAAAAAGGGGTCTGTGATGTGAAGGGGACTAAAGACACTGCTTTAAAAGAGGGGCTGTGATGTAAAAGAGGGCTGTAATGTATGGGGAAACCTGTGATGTAAAGGGGGTTACTGAGGACACTGAAGTGTAGGGGGCTGTAAATTAAAGGATCTGAGTCATAGTACAAAAATGAGACTCGGACCTTGGCTGGAAGAAAAGTATACAGACCTAACCTCATTATTACCCTTGATTTACATCATTTAGACCAACTCACTTTTTATTGTTGTAAATCAATTTACAATAAAAATTGTGAAAACGTAAAAAAATGGTTTTATGTAGATCATTGTGCCACCTAACAATTCCCAGTCCAATGATAATATATTGTTTTGATCCAGTTATGCAGTTTGGGGATGTAGTGCATTTTTCAGGAGCCAGTTAATAAACATATCTGCTTGCATACAGTAACCAGGCCTGGTAAGCAGGTAGCTGATCAAAGTTGTGCTTCTTTAATAAATGTAGCAGTTTTAATTACTTTTACATAGCTTTTTAGAAGTTAGGATTCGGATGACATAAAGAATTGTCTAATTTGGGGTTCAAGTTATGCTTTAATCCATTCGCTGCCATGCCCTACGCTCCCCTTTTAACCTCAGCTGGCCGGACCATTTTTGCAATTTTTCCATTGCTTATTTTATTTAAATTTCACTTACAGCTTTCAGAGTTTGTAAAATACATGACCAGTAGAAAAAATAGAAGGTGCTTCTGATTTTTAGGGCCCCATGATATTTGCTCAAATGTTTCTCAAAACAATATTTTCCTTAGAAATATACTAAAATTATTATTAGCAAATACAAACACAGCAAATTTTACAAAATTCCTACTAAATTCCTATTAAATATAAACGTTTAACCTGTATTGAGTTAATAAATAACAAATATTTGTAAATTTTAAATTGCACCTTTTTACAAAATGGTGAATATCGAACATACGCAAAAATTTCTCTAAAAATCTGGAGGTTTTAAATTTTCACTGACCGCTTTCAGAGATTGTAAAAGACCACCAAAACCATATATTTTCTGAAAGCACATGACCAGTATAATAAAATGAAGGTGCTACTGATTTTTATGGCTGCATGATATTTGCGCAAATGTTTATTAAATCAATATTTTCGCTAAAAATACACTAAAATCATTATTAGCAGATACAAACACAGCAAATTTTACAAAATTCCTGTTAGATTCCTGACAGATCTGACATCAGTTCAGGGACATGCAACTACACGGATGTCAAGTTGGTAAAAGTGGCTGTGTCCATGCATCTGCTGTTTCCCAATTGATATGAATGGGACTGCCTGTACATGAATGCAAAGAACACATGTGCATTCTCCTGCAGCTGCTGTGTCCCAATTGACATTGATGGGACTGCCTGGAAGGGGATGCATGAAACACTTGGGCATCGCTGTGCAGCTAAGCACAGCCTCGATGTAGAATGCCCCGCGTGAATGAGGCCCTAGGCCTTGTATAGACTTGCAGTTGGGGGGGGGGGCAAAAATGTGCTGTAGAGCTGCATTTCTGTCACCCTCCAACCTCCCCTCTTTAAGGAGCAATAGACAGCAGACCAGCAGGCGGGGGTGTTTACATACTGTAGCTGCAAAGTGTCGCTTTGCGCCCACGGCAAAGCTGCTTACTTTACACCCACCTGCAATACACGTGGTTGTAAAAATGGGGTTAAAACAGGTGGTAAGGGCCCCCTCCAGATTCCTATGATGGGTATGGGGAGAAGTCCGGGCACGTAGCAACGCAGCGCTGTCCAGCCACGCCTCCGACCGCCTATCCGCCCACCTGCTCCGTGCTTCCACCCTCACCACAATCCGCTGTGGAGAGGATGTGCAGACGCCGAGCTGCACAGTGTGATCCTAACCCCGCGGGGAGAAGAGGTGGTCTCCCCTGGTGCACCAGCAAAAAATAGCGGAGCGCAGGCACCCTGGAGCTGCCAGAGTGGCGCACCTCAGACCTATAATCCCGGTCCTGCCTTGGGTGGAGTGGCACCCCCCCCCTGCTGGAGCAACACGGCTCAGACCTCTGATCCTGGTCCTGCATTAGGGGCAGCGGCACCCCCCCCCCCCCGCTCTCCACGCTGCAGCAGCTAGCAGCTTGTACACAGCTTAGAGCTGCCTGAGCAGGCAAGGAGACACCAACCCTTTGGAAAACCATTATCTAGAGCTGAGGGGTGACCCCCCCCCCCCCCTCCACCACACCGCAGCTGATGATATACGGCACTTAGCCTGGAGAAAGCGAGACGTAAAAGAGACAGCGAACACCACCCTGCATGGCCGACAAAATCCTAGGACAAAGATCAGAGAGGACCTGCCTGAGAGGACAGAAGGACTGGTAGATATACAATCTGTTTTTGCATTTAGTGCTCTCTCTGAAATGAATCTGATAAGAGCTGTACAACACAATTGAGTGCCGTACCTGGCTGGGGGCTAATGTGTGCTTATTGGTTCTGATAAGTCGGGACAGTAAAATTAGGGGTTGATAAGAAGACAGGACCCACATAAGATTAGCCCCCAACTGAAGATAAGGGTTGGTTTGCTGGCCAAGCAAAAAATAAGGAGGAGTGGGGAGTGAGAAAGGGGGGGACAAGAAGAGGAGTACCCATACAGATACAACTAAATTAAACCAAGAGGACTAGACGTGACATCTCCATAAGTACAAGGCTGTGGTGGAATTTAAATAATAACTTTTAAAAACCTGAACAACCCTGCCATCTATACCCTTCTGCAAGACAAAATAATCATGAAGGGTAAAACAACTAAGGGGGGACTTATAAAACAGCCCCAAGCCCAGGAGGCATACAGCGTTATATGGCTGCAGATGTGAGCATGTCAAAAAATGGAAGCCCCAGTAAGGGAGCGGTAGGAGGAGGACAAAATGAAATACTAACAGCCGTGTTAAATCCTTTCCTCTGAAAAGTGATCCCCACGAGCTAATCTCCAACACATAATAAAATTCAGCGAGGCAACTTTCAAAGATGGAGGAAATGTTGAAGGCCCTGCTGCAAGCCAATGCAGCCCAGCAGGAAGCCAACCGCCAGGTTGCAGAGGCTGCTGCAGCTCAGCGAGAAGAGAGTCGCCAGGCTATTGCAGCACAACACGCAGCTATGCAGGAAACCAACCTCTGGGTCACAGAGGCCACTGCAACACAACAGGCAGCTCAGCAGGAGGCAACTCGGCAGGCCATTGCAGCTCAGAGGGAGGAAAGTCGCCAGGCTATCGCAGCACAACAGGAGACGAACTGACAGTTGGCCCTGATGGAGTGGCCCGTACCTTCCGTGACATTGGAACCAAAGTTGGTACGCACCTCTTACCATATGCAGAAGATGACACCTGCGGATGACATGGAGGCATACTTCACAACCTTTGAAAGAGTTGTTCTTCGCGAAGAATAGCCAAAAGAACAGTGGGCAGGACTGTTAGCACCATTCTTGACAGGCGAACCCCAAAAAGCCTATTTTGATATGGAAATAAGGCCCAGGGCTATGAGACTCTAAAGGCAGAGATTCTCGCATGCCTGTGGGTCACCGGGCCCAACACGTGCATCAGTGGACCTACCGCACTGACAAGCCATCCCGCTCGCAGATGTTCAACCTAGTTCACCTTACCAGGAAATGGCTACTGCCAGAGACTTTGCCAGGTCCCCATATTGTGGAGCGTGTGGTCCTGCTATCTACGGGTGCTCCCTGCTGCTTTGAGGAAATGGGTCAGCCATGGGTGTGACAAATGAAGGTATCAGATCGCTGCCCTCCTCACCGATGGGTGACTGAGGACCCCCCTGATCTAACACCGCACTTGTCACTACGCAACAATACCACTCTCAGGTGCTTTCAGCACAAAGATTTCCCAGTTTGCGGGACCACCGTCTAAATGCCAGCTGCCTGAGAGTGATTGTAACCGGGCTAATTCAAACAATTAGCCCTTTGCCACCACCTCTACTTTCAGGACCGAGCAAGAGGAAATTGGGATTTTAGCAATACCAATTTGATTTTAGAATAACCACCTGTAACACACGCTGTCACCACAGACAGGGATATTCAGATGAGCAATTTTAAACAGTAGCGCTCTTCAAAGGAACAGATTCATGATAGCTTGCATTAAGAGCTTTAGGGACAAGATTAACACTTTTCAGAATAAAGTTTAATAATGAAAAGGTCAAGTTTTGAGTGCAGTAAAATATTTATAGTAAATTAAAAAGAATGTTACAAAGCAATGAGAGACGTAATATACAGCAGCAAAGAAACAGAATGAAAGTACTTGCTTTTAAAATGTCTGTGATCAATCAGTGATTCGAGTTAGATTCCATGGGTTCTCTGATGTTCCTTCGTTGATGGTAAAATGAGAACTCACAGTTGTCCTTAGCATTCCCTTTTTCTCTGGGTGAAAAGGGGTGGGCCGTATGCACCTGACCACTCACATGGGTAAGGAGGGCCCGTGGGCTGTCCAGGGCTGACCGTGGAATACAATCTTCCCTAATTCCAAATTTCGGAATAAAAATCATATCTTGGGATCGGATCACCGGGCAAACCTCACATTAAGGAATTCAAGTTCAGCATCCACAGTGCATTAAAATAAGTCTAAACACAATAGAATTGTCACTCTCCGTTACCCTGGGAAGAGGAAAAACTAGTAGTGGTTCCCCGTATGATCGAATCCCTGGACGTTTAGATTCTTTTTATTCGCTATGAGTTTCCGCATTCAAAAATATACGTGTTATTAATATGTCATGTTCCTAATTGGAGCATGGCATGAGGTGGGGTCGCTGAGAGGTCATGGTGTTCTGTGTCCCTATTTATGACCCTTGTAAATTCTGAGCCCCTTTGATGCCTGCTTGGTCAGTTTATGGTCAGCTAGCACAAACAAACACCCTGCTCATGGCTTAAGATAACAATTTCCAAGTGGCTTTCCTTTGAAATTTCCACACGTAACAGGGAGGAGGGGGAGTATGAGGGATTTGTACTGGGAGACTGTAAGGTTAAAACTGACATGGGGTCCTCTGAACAAAATGGAGACAGCTCGGTGTGCGTCTTGTACGTGATATCATCATATTGTGTGTGGCTCACGTGTGATATCATCACAATGGGGACCCCAAAACTGCAAGCCAACTGGTGGACCTCGTTGAGAGATACACGGCTGCTGAGGACTTGTTGTGCCTATCTGCTCCCCACTCCAGTGTGTCTAGAGGTGAAAGAATGCCCAGCGGACCCGGTAAGACTGTTCCAGGGTTCAGGGGCTTGGGGATTGATATGGCTAAAGAAACTGGGGGCTCTAGATCTGGAGACTGGCCAAAGAAGCCAGGAAGGTCTTGGGGACCCTTGAAAGGACTGGGTATAGAACATATACCAGATGGCGGTGGTTGAGATTGACACCCCTTGCGGTAGTGTGACTCATTCAGTGGGGGTTGTACTTTCACTACTTAATGACGCCCTAGTGGGCAGGGATTTTAACCATTTTTGGAGGTTATGGGAAGGCACAGGGAGTCTGGAGGATAGAGTTCCCCCTACTATGGAAGCACAGGACCGAGGAGGGAGGAGGCCCTCTTCCTTTTCCTGTACTGGCTGGGGAGCCGGAGGAGCTGTAAGATAGCTCACAGCGGGGGCTAAGGACCCCGACAATGTCTCTGACCCTGACGGTGAGAGTGAACCGAATGTAGTACCTGACTTAGAGGTCCGGAGAGAGGACTTCTCTACAGAACAACTACGGGATGTCACTCTCCTTAGAGCCAGAGAAAACATGAAGGTGATGGATTGGGAATCCGTGGAATCTAATTGAGGGGGGGTGTCTTTTCCCTACATGGCGCTTAAAAATGATTTGTTGTATCAGGTGGTGAAACACGGGAAGGACAAAGTGGAACAGCTAGTGGTTCCCAAATCCTTCCCCAGGATGGTGCTAGAACTGGCCCATGGGCATGTAATGGGGGGACATCTGGGTATGGAGAAAACCAGGGAGAGAATAACCCAGAGATTCTTCTGGCCTGGGTTGTATGCAGACATCAAAGAATATTGTGAATCATGCCCTGAGTGTCAAATGATGGCCCAGTCACCCCATTTTTGTAGTCCCCTTGTCCCACTTTGCATAATCAAAGTGCCATTTGAGCAAATTGGTATGGATCTCGTGGGACCAGTAGTAAAATCTGCCCAGGGACACCAGCACATCCTGGTGATCCTGAACTATGCGACCCGCTATCCTGAGGCCATACCCTTGCGGAATACCTCCGCTAAGAAAATCGCCAAGGAGCTGGTCCAGGTGTTTAGTCGGGTGGGGATCCCTAAAGAAATCTTGGCGTACCCCATTCATGTCCAGAGTGACCAGAGAATTGTGCAAGCTGTACAGAATCTCCCATCTCCGTACCTCTGTTTACCACCCCCAAACTGACAGTCTGGCAGAAAGGTTTAACAAGAACCTCAAGAGCAAAAAGGTGGTGGAAAAAGATGGGCAAAATTGAGATTTTTTTGCTGCCTTACCTCATGTTTGCCATACGAGAGGTTCCGCAGGCGTCTACAGAGTATAGCCCTTTGAACTCTTGTATGGTAGACATCACAGGGGGCTGCTAGATGTCGCAAAAGAGATGTGGGAAGGAGAGGCCACCCCATATAGAAGAGTCATAGAGCAAGTCTCCTTGATGCAGGATCAAATCGCAGCTGTCCTGCCTCTTGTACGAGAGCATATGGAGCAAACCCATGAGGTCCAGAGAAGGGTTTACAATCGGGGTGCCAAAACCCGAACTTTCAACCCCGGGTCACTTTGAGATTAGGAAAAGAGTAGGGGAAGTTTACCAGCCTGGGAAAAGGAAACCGGGGCAGATTTACCATGTTAATCTCTTAAAACCGTGGAAAGACAGAGAGAGTTTATTGGCGGTGCCCACTCCCCAAAAGGACAGGTTACCCCTGACCCTGGATGTCCCCATAACTGTGTCCTTGCATATGTTATTGGTCGGGGTCTGATCAAGCCCCAGACCGATAAGATCGAGGCCATTCAAAAGTGGCCCCAACCGATGAACAAGAAACAGGTTTGGGCCCTTCTGGGGATTACAGGGAATTACTGACGCCTCATCCCCGATTTTGCCACAATTGCCATCCCTCTGACCGATCTGACAAAGGGTAGAGGGTCAGGAATGGTTAAGTGGAATCCCGAAGCCGAGAAGGCCTTTCAGAAGTTGAAAGGTGGCTTGCCAGGTTTATTATGACAGGTTTGCAAGATCAAAACATAAAAAAACAGAAAACAAAACCTCGCTGTCCGGCGCTAAACTAAACAATCGGGTTCCTCTCTATACAGTGTGGGGCTGTCCCCGACACCCACAAAACATAAGCACAGTGCAAACCTTTATCTTTGAGTCCAAATTAGCACACAGAGCTCACTTATAGAGTTGAGCGGACACCTGGATGTTCGGGTTTTCATGAAAAAGTTTGGGTTCTAAGGGCAAACCAGTGAAACGCTTGTTGATTGGCTGTCCTGCAGCTATTCAACGAGCGGGAAAAAAATACCAGCACCCAGAACTTGTACCCAAACATTTTTTGCTCTTTGTGACCCCAGACTTCACAAAGGAGTTTGTGGTTCAAACTGAAGCCTCTGAGGTGGGACTAGCTGCTGTTCTGTCCAAGGTAAGAGACGGTGAGGAGAACTCAGTCATCTACTTAAGCAGGAAGCTTAATAGGCATGAAAGGAATTATGCCATTGTGGAGAAGGAGTGCCTGGTTATCAAGTGGGCCTTAGAGGCCCTAAAATACTACCTGCTGGAAAGGTCATTCAGGATAGTCACCGACCATGCCCCCCTTAAGTGGATGTGTAAGAACCTGGAGCAAAATAGCCGGGTCACTAGGTGGTTCCTGGCCCTACAACCGTTTAGTTCTCAGTGGAACACCTGGCTGGAAGGCTCCAAAATAATGCTGATGGTCTTTCTCAGGCCCACTGCATGGTCGGGACAGTTGCTCCGCCCCAGGGGCTTGAGCAGAGGGCGGTATGTGACCTATATGGACGGGCGATACTTGCATGCAGGGATTTTGAGGCGACTAGCGAGAGTCTGACCAAGGTTTTGCCAGCCACCGTGGCTTTCTGGTCCACTCAAACCCCTCTCCAACTGCATTTAATTACCAGGAAGAGAGCGGAGGAGAGCTCTATCCTGGATCTCAGAGGGAGAAAGCTAAGTGAGTAGAGTTGAGCTAACCCGAACTGTAAAGTTCGGGTTCGTACCGAACTTTGCGGTATCAGGACCCGAACCCGAACTTTTGAAAAAATGTTTGGGTACAAGTTCTGGGTGCTGGTATTTTTTTCCCGCTCGTTGAATAGCTGCAGGACAGCCAATCAACAAGCGTTTCACTGGTTTGCCCTTAGAACCCAAACTTTTTCATGAAAACCCGAACATCCAGGTGTCCGCTCAACTCTATAAGTGAGCTCTGTGTGCTAATTTGGACTCAAAGATAAAGGTTTGCACTGTGCTTATGTTTTGTGGGTGTCGGGGACAGCCCCATACTGTATAGAGAGGAACCCGATTGTTTAGTTTAGCGCCGGACAGCGAGGTTTTGTTTTCTGTTTTTTTATGTTTTGATCTTGCAAACCTGTCATAATAAACCTGGCAAGCCACCAGATTTTAAAGAAATTGACCTCCATGCTGAATC
>BLSH010553178.1:958606-995495 GCA_018402905.1 Glandirana rugosa | reverse complement strand
TGGAATCCCGAAGCCGAGAAGGCCTTTCAGAAGTTGAAAGGTGGCTTGCCAGGTTTATTATGACAGGTTTGCAAGATCAAAACATAAAAAAACAGAAAACAAAACCTCGCTGTCCGGCGCTAAACTAAACAATCGGGTTCCTCTCTATACAGTGTGGGGCTGTCCCCGACACCCACAAAACATAAGCACAGTGCAAACCTTTATCTTTGAGTCCAAATTAGCACACAGAGCTCACTTATAGAGTTGAGCGGACACCTGGATGTTCGGGTTTTCATGAAAAAGTTTGGGTTCTAAGGGCAAACCAGTGAAACGCTTGTTGATTGGCTGTCCTGCAGCTATTCAACGAGCGGGAAAAAAATACCAGCACCCAGAACTTGTACCCAAACATTTTTTGCTCTTTGTGACCCCAGACTTCACAAAGGAGTTTGTGGTTCAAACTGAAGCCTCTGAGGTGGGACTAGCTGCTGTTCTGTCCAAGGTAAGAGACGGTGAGGAGAACTCAGTCATCTACTTAAGCAGGAAGCTTAATAGGCATGAAAGGAATTATGCCATTGTGGAGAAGGAGTGCCTGGTTATCAAGTGGGCCTTAGAGGCCCTAAAATACTACCTGCTGGAAAGGTCATTCAGGATAGTCACCGACCATGCCCCCCTTAAGTGGATGTGTAAGAACCTGGAGCAAAATAGCCGGGTCACTAGGTGGTTCCTGGCCCTACAACCGTTTAGTTCTCAGTGGAACACCTGGCTGGAAGGCTCCAAAATAATGCTGATGGTCTTTCTCAGGCCCACTGCATGGTCGGGACAGTTGCTCCGCCCCAGGGGCTTGAGCAGAGGGCGGTATGTGACCTATATGGACGGGCGATACTTGCATGCAGGGATTTTGAGGCGACTAGCGAGAGTCTGACCAAGGTTTTGCCAGCCACCGTGGCTTTCTGGTCCACTCAAACCCCTCTCCAACTGCATTTAATTACCAGGAAGAGAGCGGAGGAGAGCTCTATCCTGGATCTCAGAGGGAGAAAGCTAAGTGAGTAGAGTTGAGCTAACCCGAACTGTAAAGTTCGGGTTCGTACCGAACTTTGCGGTATCAGGACCCGAACCCGAACTTTTGAAAAAATGTTTGGGTACAAGTTCTGGGTGCTGGTATTTTTTTCCCGCTCGTTGAATAGCTGCAGGACAGCCAATCAACAAGCGTTTCACTGGTTTGCCCTTAGAACCCAAACTTTTTCATGAAAACCCGAACATCCAGGTGTCCGCTCAACTCTATAAGTGAGCTCTGTGTGCTAATTTGGACTCAAAGATAAAGGTTTGCACTGTGCTTATGTTTTGTGGGTGTCGGGGACAGCCCCATACTGTATAGAGAGGAACCCGATTGTTTAGTTTAGCGCCGGACAGCGAGGTTTTGTTTTCTGTTTTTTTATGTTTTGATCTTGCAAACCTGTCATAATAAACCTGGCAAGCCACCAGATTTTAAAGAAATTGACCTCCATGCTGAATCCTTTCCTCTGAAAAGTGATCCCCACAAGCTAATCTCCCACACAAATTACAAGCAAGGTAAATAAAAAAAACTGCATTGTTGCTTGCATATGAATGGCTGATGGAAGTGAGCAGAGCTTTTGCTCATTTCTCAAGCTGTACAGTAACTACTTATGCAGCGTGCAACTGCACTTTGCAGTGTATTTGCCTTTTGTAAATTAACCCCTATGTGTTGGAGCTGTGCTGGTAACCCCATTGCACGTAGTGTTAACTGGCCCTGAAAGTGACACTAAACACTGGTTTAACAACAAAAAAAATGGAAAATTGTAACAAGTACTTACCTAATTTTCCTTTCCTGGTGCCAATCCATGACAGCATACTACCATATTTATGCTGCCATGTTGGCACCGGGAAAATGGAAAATTGAATCAAATACTTACCATAATTTCCCTTTTCCAGTGCCAATCCATGGCAGCATACATGTGGTAGATGTGGCAGTATGCTTCCATGGATTGGCACTAGGAAAATTCAATTAAAGCATGTATTCCTAAATCAAAAAAGTCCCTTCTACTGCTCTCAGCCTCATTCAAATCTCCAAATTCTTTATTTTGCTATTGTAATCTGACCTCCTGTTAGAGGGTGGCTATGTTCACTCTCAGTGGTCCCACTGTATGTAGGAACATAACCACCCTCTCTTGTTCATTCCTGAGATGGACTAGCAACTCTGGGATTTGTAGCTTGAATATAGCAGTGTACATGACCAGTGCTGGGACAAGGTCATCCAGTACCCACGGCAAACATGCCAAAATACCAAAATACCCCCCCCCCACCCCTCTTAAGGTTAAGGTCAGGACACCCCCATCCTTACAATAAACCATTGCGCCCAGGGCAACCTCCCCTCCTGCCCACCCCTTGTCCTGGCCTTGTACATGACCACAACTAATGTCCACTGCTTATTTCAACAAACAGAAGTGAGGAGGAAAAGGAGAGATTCTGAGCTCACAGAGGAGGCAGAAAAACAAAGTAAGAAATATGTCATGAACATTAAAGAACAGGGTCATTAAGTAGTGGATGTGTATTGATTATTTTGGAGATTAAGGACATTGTTTAGTGTCACTTTAAGGTAGGCATTGGTTGGGTCATCTGAGGTGCTGAGAGGCCAGGAAAGGATTACATTTGGATCAGAAGTTAGGAAAAATTTTAAAGAGTTAAACTCAAAATATCTTTAAACATCTGACTGGACAGAATGCAGGATGATTCATAACTTGTTTTGAAATTGCTGTTTAACAGCGTTATCCTATCCTCCCTATACAGACAGTGTTTTGAAGATAAATCAATCAAACATCCACCTAAAACATAAACACGTACTTGTATGCAGGCTAGCTCATGAATTATTTCCAAAATCCACACTTGTTATGGCTCAAGGAAGAGTCACTATTCCAATCAACTTTTTACAGTAGATTCTGTCTACTTGAAAGAATCATTTTTAAAAGAAGCAAACACACATTTCTTCCTTTGTCTTGATGACACGCAAACAAGTATTTGAAAAAAACTTTGCCGTATGCATGTACATTTATAAGTCATAGCTGCATATGTTTTTTTGTAATGCATTTCTATGCGCCAAAATGCGCTGTAGCTGTGGCTCTCGGGTCTCTAAAACAAACATATATTAACCCCTTGCCGACCATATAATGTATATATACGACGGCTCTCCTGCGCTGGATCATGTACCTAGTATGTGATCCAGCGCTTCCAGGTTGGGGGCGCACAGGTGGCCCGCTCCTGCTGTGATTATTCACAGCAGAAGCCAATCAGCAAGCACCCGCTGATTATTCATTACACAGGCAGGATGGCAGTCTGCCTATGTAAACAAGGCAGATTGCCATTCTGTCTGTGGGGAAGGCATTGATCCTGTGTTCCTGCAAAGCAGGAACACGGATCAATGCCTTCCACTAGTACTAGCACCTCCTGCAGTTTAGTAAAACATTGGCTAGGAGCACATTTAACCCTTTGATCCCCCCTAATGTTAACCCCTTCAGCCAGTGTCATTGGTACAGCGGCAGTGCATATTTTTTAGCACTGATCAGTGTATTGGTGTCACTGGTCCTCAGTTAGTGTCCCGACTGTCTACCACAATATCACAGGCCCACTATAAGTCACTGATTTGCCTCCATTAGTAGTAAATATAAATAAATAAATAAAATTCCATAACATTCCATAAATATATCCCATAGTTTGTAGACTATAACTTTTGCACAAACCAATCAATATAAAAGAGAAAGGGTCTAGTATTACCCATAACAGCCTCCGTCCCTATACAATGAACAAACAAAAACAAAATTTGCCTGTGGGACTTTAAATGAGGCAAGTAAGGGGGCCATCAAAGACAATGGCAAACAATAATGACATGATTTATTGGACATGAGTAAAAGTAAAAACAGTACAATGACATGAGATGAAAAGGTTAAAACATGACAGCCCAGCCAGTACAATAACATGAGATCACTTTGCTGAAAAACAGTCATATAGATGGGTGTCATGAATACATAGGTAATACAAGCATAGGTCATAGTACGTCTTGTATACGGTATATGTATAAAACAAAAACATACATGTCTCTCTTAGTAAGCAGGGGTCCAAATAGCAACCCATACTCACTGGTCAGCGAAGCCGAGGTTCCAAGTGATGATCCCCCTGAGAGCAGCCAGCAGAATGCATCTAGCCCGGGAGCTGAAGGGGCGGGGCCAACAATAAACCAACGGGGGAGCACACGGGGCGGACATGGCTGTAGAGTAAGTGATTGCACTGATGTCACACAACAGCTGGAACCTGGAAGCCGGAACTGCTTGAAACCTCGGCTTCGCCGACCAGTGAGTATGGGGTGTTATTTGGACCCCAACTTACTAAGAGAGACATGTATGCTTTTTTGATGATGCGTATCTTCAAAATGCATTTTGTTTTATAGATTTACTGTATATAAGATGTACTCCTGAAGAAGCGAGATGTTGCTCGCGAAATGCATAGAGTGTTATATGCTTGTATTACCTACGTATTCATTACAACCATCTATATGACTGTTTTTCAGCAAAGTGATCTCATGTCATTGTATTGGCTGGGTTGTCATACTTTTACCTTTTGATCTCATGTCATTGTACTGGCTGGGCTGTCATGCTTTTACTTTTACTCATGTCCAATAAACCATGTCATTATTGTTTACCATGATCTTTGTTGGCCCCCTTACTTGCCTCATTTAACCTCCCTGGCGGTATTCCCAAGTGTGGAATTTCAGTACCATTAGCGGTAACCCCGAGCCACACTCGGGATCGCATTGCTGGATCCAGGCAGCGTTACTCACCTTGTCCCCTGGATCCAGCGATGTCCCCTGCTGTGACTGCGGGCTGTGTCCTCCGCCTGATGGCTCTGTGTGCCGGGCTCCGTTCCCTGCGAGCGTCGCGTCACAAGGGGGCGGAGACCGGCGGCAAATTCAAAAAGTGAAACACACAGTAAACATACAGTACACTGTAATCTGTAAGATTACATTACTGTATGAAATCATTTCACATCCCCTTTGTCCCTAGTGGTTTGCCCAGTGACCTGCCTGCACTTTTATATTATGTATGTCATTCTTTCTGCCTGGAAACTTAAGAACGTCCATGGCAACCAAAAAGTGTCCCTTTACGTCAAAAGTGGTTTTTGATCAGCTAGAAAACACCGATAGTAAATAAGAATAATTTGCAGAATTGAGTGATATTGATTTTTGGGGAAATTTATCATCAGACACTGAAAGTGACGACAGCGACAATTCTGCAACTGAGCAAATTTCAGTGTTTTTGGTTTGATTACATTATTGAATACATTTTATTACTATTACGTTATTATTTTTGATAATTATATTTAGTTATTTATTATATTATAATTTATGATTTCTTGTTTCAAACTTTATCATACGGGATGTCTACTAGACTCTGGTTTGGACAGATTTAAGTGAGTTATTCCTAATAATTACAGGCCTACAATATAAAACACAAAATTCCCATGCAAAATAATGTACCGCTTTCATTACCAAAAATCTGAAATAATCATACCGCCAGGGAGGTTAAAGTCCCATGGGCAAATTTTGTTTTTGTTTATTCAAACCAATCAATATACGCTTGGGATTTTTTTTACCAAAAATATGTAGCAGAATATATATTGGCCTAAATTGATGAAGACATTAAATTTTGTACGTTTTTTTGTTGCATATGTTTTTAGCAGAAAGTAAAAAATATAGTTTATTTTTTCAAACTTGTCGGGCTTTTTTTGTTCATAACGCAATAAATAAAAACCATAGAGGTGATTGAATACTACCAAAAGAAAGCTCCATTTATGGGGAAAAAATAATAATAATAATTTGGGTACAGTGTCACAGGTTCGCGCAATTGTCAGTTAATATAACGCAGTGCCGTATTGCAAATAATGGCCTGGTCATGATGGGGGATAAACCTTCCAGAGCTGAAGTGGTTAATATATGGCTGTATGCTAGAGCCCTAAATAACTTTTTCCTGTGTAGTTAATGCATTGTAAACTTCATTTTCAATTTGAAAAGTTGTCTTATTTTTGAACTGGTGATTGTACATACTTAGACATAATCATGGGGTTGAGCAGACTGTAAGAAAATTATACATTTTCCTGTGAGACTTCCAAATGTTGAATAATTTCCTAATAATACATAAATATTTAAAAGTCAAAAGTCTTATCTACGTTTTGATGCCAATTAGATTTTCCCCTTGAGACTTGTGTTGTTAGCTGGCATGGTCATGGAGTTTCCTGAGATTAGTAACGGAATGTCAACCAATTAAAAGGCATTTTTGTCCAGGAAATATCATTCAAAAGAGATGGGTTTTTAATCTGCTAATTCCTATTTGTTGCAGAGATGTTGAATATCAAATTAAAAACAGGATCATTAGTGGTTTAATGATCTATGACTATTAATACATATAAAATATACAGTGCTCCCATTAGAATTTATTACAGGTATTTATATAGCACTTACAATTTACACAGCTATTTACATTTATACATTCACATCAGAATCTGCCCTCAAAGAGCTTGCAATCTAAGGTCTCTAATTCACATACTAGGGCCAATTTAGACAGATTGCATTTACATTTGCTCTTATATTTAATCTTTGTAGCATGGGAGAAATCTCATACAAGTATAGAAAGAACATACAAGCTCCATGCAGGTAGTGTCATGGTTGAGATTAAAACAACAACCCTGGTGCTGTCAGGCAGAAGCGCTAACCACTAAGCCAACGTGCTGCCAGAATGTGCTAAAATATGACAAACAGCTCTTAAAGGGCATAGTCAAGACAAAGGCACTTGCCAGCAAGGAGTTGGAGAAGTGTCAGTAAGTGGTTAAACGACTAAGGCCTCTTTCACATGGGCTTAATAATGCAGCAAAAACAAGCATTTTAACCACATTATTAAGCTCCTGTACCACCTGCCAACACTCTAAGTCAGGAGTCTCCAAACTTTCCAAACAAAGGGCCGTTTTATTGTCCTTCAGACTTTAGGGGGGCTGGACTGTGACCAGCGGGAACGGAAATCCTGGCATGAGTGGGAGCATACATCACCACATTTGGTATAAGGTGAAGGAATAGCACCCTGTCGTTGGTATTATTGGGAGGAATTGTGCCCGATTGTTGATGTCAGTAGGAGAAATGACGCCCCATTGTTGATGTCAGTTGGCAGAACAGTGTCTCGTATCAGTGGGAGAATAGTGCCCAAAGGGCCGGATAAAGGCAAGAAAAGGGCTCCAAAATTTGGAGACCACTGCTCTAAGTGATTAAAACAATGGCAAACAAATTAGATTGTATACACAGCACATTAACACTGCATGGCTTTGTGTCATGGCTTTGTGTATTTTAAGGCATGTTGCCTATTCCATGCATTCCTGCAACCTTCCACCTCCTTTGAATTCAATTACAGTGCACCAAAATCACGCCTATAGCGTTTTTGTCATGTTCAGCATGTGTTTTTGAAGCATCTACAGTGTTTAGTTCCAATTGTGAAAAAAAAACTTGAAAGCCAGAGGTGGTGATGGCATCTAGGCAGCTTTTATTAACGTAATATGTGTGAAACATATCTTGAACGTGGGTTAACACTATAGCTGAGTTAACCTGCATTTGTAATTTTGCCATATCTCTATGCTAATGTGAAAGAAGGTGCAAATAAGAGAAGTTTATTGAAAGGGTTAATATCAAGTGGAGGTGCCATCAGACATATGTTTCATGTAGAGAGCAGGACCTTGTGACTTGCTGCAAAGTTATAATGTTGCAGTCTGATCATCTCTACCAAAGCAGTAACTAACTAGAGCTCCTGGACAGCTTTTCAATGCTAAAAGGTAAATTATACTGCTGAGGTATATTGACACGTTTAAGTTTATTCATGTAGACATATAAAGTTATAAAAAGGTCCAATAAATTAAAAAAAGTAAATCTGTAAATAATGTAAAAAAAAACACAAAAACAATTAAATAGTATTGGCAGGTGGGAAAATGGCTACATCTGGAAGAATATTTGGCTTATATGACTATTAAAGGTCAGGTTCCTGCAGTCACTTTCTTTTTTCAGAGACTTTTGGGCTTTCACTCCTTGATTATGACCTAATCATGCTCCCTCTGCAATTCAGCAATGCCCTATTTAAGACCATTTGAAACATTCCTCTCTCTATTCAGGTTATGTAGACTCCAATGAAAAAAAAAGAGCAAGAGGTGCTGGGGCTTTGATGTGAGGTCATACAAAGTAGTAACAGGATAAAAACATTCAGATAGTCAATATCTCAGGTTAGGCTGCTTAAAACAGTTAGGGCTACCCCTCAGTGGCTACCCAGCAGGTTACCAGAAAAAACAGTGCACCAATGAAAGGAGTGCCAGACCAAAGGATAAAAGAGTCCAAATGCATAAATTGCTTTAAAATAAAAAACAGTCAATGTATTTTGAGGGTCTGAAAAACGTACCCTTCGTCCGGGTTTCAGTTAAAATAATAATCTTGAATGAACATAAAATAGGGCTTTCCTGTTTGTATCTATGTAGGGAAGCTAATTGTTGGATCAAGGAAGTTATTGGGCAGTAGTATCTGCTTGAGAAATCAAGATAAGAGGACCCATAGTCCCATATTTCCAAATTTAAATAAAGACAAAAAACACATTTTTGTTTATAGATACACTTTAGGTTTACAACTGTTTTTTACTAGTCATATAACATTTATAACAAACATTTAATATAGAATGCATGCACTCATGATGATGTCACAGCATCATGGGTTTCTAAAGATAGAACTAAGCAGTAGTTGTTTGCCTTCAAACTTTCTGTCTTTAAAGGAGAAGTATGGGATGGGTTAAATAGTTAGCTAATATTACCATAAACAAAAATCAGCTGTTCTTTCTTTTCTTCATCTTTCACGTAGCTCCCAGTAATGGTCCATTAGGTGTTTGAAAGTTTGGAGGGTGGATACAACTTCAGCATTCCATCCTCTCTTTGTCCCTCCTTCCCTGGGAGATGTGACTGAGCTTCCTGCATGGGCACACATCCAAGCAGCAAACTAGAGCAAGCATGTTGGTCACATGGCTCTGTTTTCATGGTAATATGACCGCACACAGAAAACAGAGGCTGATTGGCAAGATAGTAAACATTGTACAGTCTAATTCACTGCTTGGACAGAAGTGGCATAGGCATGCTTGGATCTAGGTGGTGTTGGGGAGGGCTTCCCCCGGCCCCTTCCTTCCATGGATACTGTGGCTGCTGAGCTACTCCTCCCATCCTGACACTGCACACAGGATACACATCAGAGCTCCTGCAGATAGCCTGCATGCGCACAGTGTGTTTACAGACAAAGCCTCAGTCTGTACCGTACTGGTATGCTACAGCTCTAACCTTTGAAGTTCTCAGATCAAAACGGCTAAGCAAAAAAGGAAAAGTGCCTCTAAATCTAGTATCAAAAGACCATTTCATTAAAAACAGCCTAAAACTAGCCACTCACATGATGCAGGAGGTTAGAAGGCTCATAAAGGTAATTCCACTGGGCTGTGAGGTCATTGGGATTGCAATCAATATCTGCCAGGAGCTGTCCCAGGAGTCGGAGGAGGATCCCCTGTGGAGTCTCTGTGAGGTGGATGTGGGCCGGAAGCTCTGGAGGGCAAAGAAACGCAGCGTGGACCATAGCGTCAAACAGGAAGTGGGCAGGAACTGGAATTGCACAACACGTTTCGGAGCATGCACGGTGCACTGATCGGTGTATGGGCGCACTCCTTTCTCAAGCTGATTGGACAGGAAAGAAGGGGCAGAATATATACACTGAGCTTCAGTGGGATTAACTGATAAATTGCCAGAGGTGCATGGTTGAACAGCATCTTTACATGGGCAATACACAATATGTGGAAAACAATACAAGGCATAGTAATACAGGCCATATAAAATTAATATACTAACCAAATTAACATACAAGTAAAAACCATTATAGAGGATTCAGACTAAAAACATGTATTATACACTTGTAGAAAATAGTGAGCTAACAAGAAAGAAAAAGAAGAAGAAATATTATGACAGACAAATCAAGCAACAAAAGAAATAAAATAAATAACAAAGGAATATATAAGAAATATAGTGTGTATAGTGATTCTAGACTCTAGGTTTATGTATTTCATGATTGTACTTACAGTGGATAACTGGAATGAACCAAAACCACCCCCTAAAAAGACCTATGGATGAAATGAGATAAGGTTAGTATTATAATCATAAAAAATCTGTAGCAAGTCACAGCAAATAGGTAAAAAAGGGGACCATAATGGAACTATTCAACCCAAAGGTTAATGTGTTATCATAATAAGGTAATATATTAAAGGATGGTATTGATTTTGATAGCCTCATTGAGTGAGCCAGGGGAAAGGGTGTCCATGGTGAAAATTAAAAAAGTCTCATGCTTACACAATTTGGAAAACCATTCTGCCTCAGAGAGGCCTCTGGGTATAGCCTCAATGATCCATACTTGCAAACCAGGCGTGGATTTTCCATGGGCCTCTAAAAAGTGGCGGGGAATGATATGTTTATCAACACCATCCTCAATAATATGGTACTGCTTCCCAAAACGTTGTCTGAAAAGCCTGATGGTGTGGCCAACATAGAGGAGCCCACAGAGGTAAGTGAATGAATGATTTTTGCCCATGCTATACAAAGTGACGGCAACAATACATGCCTTTGAGCGGAATCAGGCATACAGAGGCTCTAGTTTGGAGGGATTTTTACGTTTTAAGTTTGCTAGGTGCAAATTTAATTTTTTAAAGTGGGGCTTGTCTATAGGTAAAGAATGGTTTATTATTAATACTATTTTGCAGAAAAGGACCTTGTCATAGGATTCCCCAGCGTTTGGTTAGAATGGATTCCATTTTTCGGTACTGATTATAAAATCTGGTGATAAACCTTACAGGTTGCCTGATTTGATTGAAGGGGATTGTAGGCTTCATTTAACTAGCTCCTCTGGATATCTTTTATCTAAGAACTTTTGTTTCAAGAGGGAGCTTTGAGAAACATAATCAGGCTGTCTAGTGCAGTTCTGTCTAAGATGACAGAATTGTCCTTTAGGTACATTGTTGACCCAGGATGGATGATGACAACTGTTACAAATGTAAATATGAATTGCCCACTGCGGGCTTAGTATAGTTCCTAGCGAAGATGCTAGTGTTATCCTGTCCCAATTTTAGATCAAAATACGCTAGGGTTTCGCTATGTTGGAGAAAGGTGAAGGATATTCAGAGAGAGTTATTGTTACAATGTGTAACAAATTGGTCAATTGAGGAAGGGGGGCCATCCCATATAATCAGGATATTGTCAGTATGGTGACCATAATATATGAGATGAGGGGCAAAAGGATTGTGATTGGGACAGTAAATGTTGTAGGGCTGTCATACCTATATCATGAGGGATGGATGTATAGAAAACCAGATATACAGTAGCTGCGTTCCCAGGTGTATGGCTCTACTGTGCTGCATAGCATGCAGTTATACACAGATCGAGGCTGTGAGCTCAATTCACAAAGAGTTATTTTCCTCTTAAAATCTGAGATAAAATAAATCATAGCTTTTCCAAACTTTTTTTGCAATTCAAAAAAAAGTACTAAAATAAATCATGAGTTATTTCATCAAAATGTGAGGTATTTTACTCATGATGAAATCATTCTGTATTTTATCTCATGACATGATATTTAGTGGGATGGATACAGTGGAGAAGTATTAGAACCCCTTTCAGTTTTTATTGCTGATAAAGAGGTAAATGGTTTAAACCATAGAAATATGCCAACCTACTAAGTCAGTGCGGTCCCTGCAGCAGACGTATTAATACAAAATAAAAAACATGACTGGAATACCGGTTAAAGTTAAGCTGCTTTCACAGGACACATGTGGTTGTATACTCTCTCTCTCTCCCTCTCTCTCTATCTCTCTCTCAAGGCACCGCCAGTCAGAACCGACACTTCCTGCACAGTAAAATTCAGCATTTTACTGTGCAGGAAGTGTCAACCAGCCTTTTCATGACCAAAACTCATTGATGCCTGGATACCAAGACCAAATTTAGCAGCTTCAGCGTTGTTGACAATAATTCCATGACTAATTTACCTACTTTAATCATTTTTTACCTTGCTTTTTAGAGACATACAAGCTTTTAATCTGATGCTTCAATAAATACTTGTCAGGAACGATGAATCAGACTGAGAGAGAAGTGCAGTAAAAATCACACTTTTTAATAAAATGATAAAATAGTACAAAGAGATTAAATGATTAAATGTGGTCAAAACATAGCCAGGGTTCGGTAACCAGAGCGAGTAGTCGGAACAAGCCAGTAAAACAGAGATCAGCATAGTCAGAAGCAGCAAACAGGATCAGGAACCAGAAGGGAAGTCAGCCAGGCAAAGTCTTTAACAGGAAAACACTGCAGAGAGTATTTGGATATGTTGACCAAGGCAAAGACACAGGAGATATGATCCAGGCAGTTTAAATAGCCAGCAGGGCTGGCTGACGAGCAGGAAATGATCACCAGGTGAGTTACTGTGGAATGATGAGTATTGACAATTAAGCAACAGCTTAGCAACTTGTGCTCTGGGAAGGGCAGGCTGAGCCCAGCCCTGACACTACTCTTTTAAAAGCTGACAAATGGGTAGTAATGTGTAAGGTTGGCCAAACACATATAGATTTTTTTCTATTTAGCCTCCTATACAGTGCAGGTGGACCAGCTCTGCTAGCTGCCAAAATACCCAAACAGTAGCTGCATCTGATTGGATGCAGCCACTTTTCACATGACAATTTTCTGTCTGTCAATTGAGGGATGTGGGGCAGAAGGCAGTGGACAAGGTCCCCCACAGAGCAAATTTTGGCCAGTTTATCATGAAAGTTAAGGCTCGGTTCACACTGTCACAACATTGAGTACGACTTGTGAGACCTCAAATCGTGTGACATGTGAAATCCCATGTTAGCCAATGAGAGTTGTCTTAATTAGCACTACTGAAGTCGCTCCAACTTTAGAAAAGGTTCCTTAACTAGTTCAAGGCGACTTCTATCTGACTTTTATCTATAGACTTTAATTGAAGTTGGATCATCATCTTAATAGATGTGATTTGGATCCGACATTACAGGAAGATTACCCAGGCATTTCCTGAAGTTGCTTCAAGTCGCACTGAAGTTGCCTGGCAAAGTCGCACTGAAAGTCGCGCTACTTTCAGGTTGTGGCAGTGCGAACCGAGCCTAAGGAAAACCAATGTGACTAAATACACTAACAGCTGCAACTTGCAAGATTTGTTTACCAACAAACCTCAGGTGATTACCATGCCATAGCTGGCATCATAATGATGCTCTCATGATGGGGAACCACGCTGATTGGTTCCCTATTAAAAAGGTGAAACCGGAAATTGTCATTGACTACATGATCTCTGAAATAGAAGCCCACACTGCAGAGAGCTCGTAGTTTTACAATGGAAAATGGATTAATGTTGCCTCATCATAGAGTATTGTGCTAGAAAACTTTTATATACAGATTGCTGGAGTTAACGGGTTAGGAAACAATATAATATATTTCCAACCAGCCTATATCACTAGTGTAAACTAGCACAGTTTGGATATGTAATGCTGCTGGTTAGAGAGATTTCCATTTTTTCTCTACTGGAAAACCTCAGTGTATAAATTATTTTAGGTTACAAACTGTATAACAAAGAAAACTCCTTGCTGTGTTTGTTTTGTGATTATCTCTAAAAGACATCGTTCACCGCAGGAATGTTAGCTTACAGCTTTCCTTTAATGTTGCTTTCATTCAACAACATGGTCGCCTTTCAACACAGGATTTAGGATTCTTTCACATAACCTGTCACGAAAATAATAGTTTCCGGAACAAATTTCAATTTCCTCTTTTGGCTTTATAAGAATACTGTGGTAAATTAAACATAAGCTGTTATTCCAAGGATTTAGGTTTAGATATGTAATTTTAAGCACTTTCTGATTGTACTTTTTCAAATTATTATATAAGATAGAATTATGTTTTGATGCACAATAGCTTGAAAGGCTGGTGATCTGAATTTTGGGTTTAAATAAACTTTAAAAGTTTAAAAATGATAAATAATTAAAGTTTTAAAGTACACGTTCAATAACCTAATAGTGGGCAAGCATGCAATAGGAAAATGGATAAGCAACAAACCAAACATTTATTACAGGTACATACAGTACATAGCACTGACAATTATAGGGGTTGTTGTTTTTTTCTTTAAAACTGGAGAGTGCAATATCTGGTGCAGATCTGCATGGTAGGCAATCAAATTCTACCTTCAGCTTGTTCAATTAAGCTTTGACAAAAAACATGGAAGGCGATTAGTTTCTATGCAGACCTGCACCAGATTTTGCACTCTCCATTTTTAGTAAATAAGCCCCATGTTGTACATTCACATCAGACCCTGCTTTCAAGGAGCTTACAATCTAAGGTCCCTAACTCACATTTATACATCAATTTACCTATCAGCATGTTTTGGGATGTGGGAGGAAACTGAAGTGCCCACAGGAAACCAACACAGGCGGGATAACATGCAAACTCCAAGCAGGCTGTGAGGTTGGGATTTCAACAATTAACATTAACCATGTTTTTTACGTTTAAAAATACAGTTTTCACCATTTGTTGCATCCCAGTGCTGCTGATCAACTGCTGCCCCTTTGCAGTCATTTTCCAGTCATTATTTGCACTCCAGTGATGGCTGCTAGCATTTCTAAAGGTGACAATGGCGCAACATTCTTGTACAATGAGCAATGACATGGATGCTAAAAGTCACCACCAGATGTGCATTTGACAGAGTGATTATTCAGAAGACAGAAACAGGGTATTGTCACCCTATCCCAAAAGGAAAATTACTTTTGAGATTACATAAAAAAATACATGAGATTTTAGAGAATGGGCGTATACTATATATACTATAAGTAAGATTTTGGGAGTAATGGGTAGAGTTACATTATCAGCTGGATCTGTTGACAGTTGCTCATCCATCATGAGAACTGAGGTTCTTACTCAGGAGGCAGAGGGGCGCACAGACATAGTTTAGATTGCTTTGGACCTGAAAGGTTTAGAGTTTTTCTTTTTAAGTTTTTAGTTAACCAGTTTAGCTGTCATGCCTGTATAGTCCTTATGGGCCATGGAGCATTGTCAGGGTAAATGAAGCTTTCTTTTGATAACACGGTCTTGAAAAAATATTGAATTTTTTATGTAATATCAAGAAAAAAATACATAACAAAATGATTTTAAAAAGTGTTTTTCTACACTAGTGTTTTACCAGTGTTTTTAAAACAACTCGTTTTACTGTAGATGAAAATGCACATTTTATTGTATAAATTGCCTAATTTATAATGACATTAAAATGACATTTCTGATACAAAGCAGTGTGAAGTTATGCACCAATTAAATAAAGGCTTTGTTTTCACTCTTGCAATTTTTTTCAATGCAACATTAAACAGGGGTGCCAAAAACACCACATTGTTAGGCGTGCATTTTTTAAATTTTTTTACTCACCTGAATGCATCCCATTGCTTTCAATAGGCCTGTACACACAAATGCATAAATATTAGTAAAATAGCATCATTTTAAAAAAATCCAAAAACCTGCATTACTGGACAGTATTTTACAGACGTAGATGAAAATATGAGCAATTGCAAGTGTAACACACAACGCACCCTGAATAGCAGATTATATCATAGCTAGAAGAATTCAAATGCACACGCTATGAGGACCATACTCACATTTTTTGTGCAGGAACTTTCTGCTAAGAAGATCTGGTGTTTAGAGTTGATTGAACCCGTGGATGTTCAGGTTCGGTCGGTTCAGCCGAACTTCGGAAAAAAGTCTGGGTTTGGTACCGAACTTGACCCAAACTTTACCCCGAAGCCCATTGAATTCAATGGAGACCCGAACTTTTCGGCACAAAAATGACTGTAAAAGGGTCCTGGAAAGTGCTAGAGGGCTGCAAAATGATTTTAGAACAATAATCCGTCCCTTACAGCAACAGCAGGAATCTGACCCTATAGAACTAGGAGATGATTTTAGAACAATAATCTGTCCCTCTATGCAGTAGACTCTACCTAGTCCAGTCAGATCTTTCTGTAATGCAGGATGAGATCTGCAATCTGTCCCTAAAAGCAGAAGTAGTAGTAATCTCTACCTATCCATCTATCTGCAATCTGTCCCTAAAAGCAGTAGTAGTAGTAATCTTTACCTATCTATCTATCTGCAATCTGTCCCTCACAGCACCGGCAGCACCCTCTCCCTACACTACCCAGAGAGCATGTGACATGCAGCACTGTGACTCCAGCCTCATATAGAGGCTGGGTCACATGATGCACTGGCCAATCACAGCCATGCCATTAGTAGGCATGGCTGTGATGGCTTTTAGGGAAAACAAGTGAAACGCTTGCTGATTGGCTGCTCTGCAGCTATTCAACATGCGTGATCAAATACCAGAACCCAGAACCCGAACCCGGACTTTTTTTTAAATGTCCGGGTTCGGGTCCGGGGCCCTAGCAAACAAAATAAATAAATATATAAAAAATTAGAGTGCTCCTTGCACTCGATGCAAGGCCTGCTTTTTAAATGTTGCCACCTCCTCCTTTCTTTAATGCTGACTAAATGTATAAAAAGACTTCTGTAGCGAGAGAAAAGTTATATATCCACTTCAACACTAGGCTTATTTTGTGGACTTGGTGCTTACAAGATAAACCATTTTTTTTTTGCTATAACATTGCTTAAACCCCAAACATTATATATTTTTTTCTAACACCCTAGAGAATAAAATGGTGGTCGTTGCAAAACTTTATGTCGCACCGTATTTGTGCAGCAGTCTTACAAGCGTGATTTTTTTTTAAAAAAATTCACTTTTTTGAGTGAAAAAATAAGACAACAGTAAAGTTAGCCCAAAATTGATAACCAACATGTCATACTTTGAAATTGTGCCTGCTCGCAGAATGGCAACAAACTTTGCAACCTAAAAATCTCCATTGGCCACATTTAAAAATGTCTACAGGTTACCAGTTTTGAGTTACAGAGTTACAGATCTAGTGCTAAAATTATTGCTCTCGCTCTAACGATCGTGGCGATACCTCACATGTGTGGTTTGAACACCGTTTTCATATGCAGGCGCGACTTACATATGTGTTCGCTTCTGCGCGCGAGCTCGCAAGGACAGGGCACTTTAAATTATTTTTTTTATTTTTTTTACTTTTTATTTTTTAATTTTACACCGTTATTTTAAAAAAAAATTTTGATCACTTTTATTCCTATTGTAAACATTCCTTGTAATAGAAAAAATGCATGCCAGGACCTCCTAAATATGAGATATGGGGTCAAAAAGACCTCAGATCTCATATTTACAGTTAAATGCAAAAAAAATAAATAAATAAATAAATAAATAAAAAAAAATGACTGTCCAGTGCAGGGGGGAAAGGACCCGATCATCTCCGCCGCTGCCGACGGTCCAGTAAGTGGCGGAGATAACAGGAAAGTGGCGGTAGGGGTGCACCTCTCCCGCTACCGATAAAAGTGGTCTTGCAACAAATCCGCTGCTAAGATCACTTTTATCTGCAAGAGAATCGCCAGCTGTAAAAAACGGTATCTGAATGGTGACTGTAGCTGTTGGCACCATTCAGATATCTCCACTCAAACCCAAGGACGTCATATGAATTGGATATACTGTACTTTTTCCTCCAGCCTGCGGAGTATAGGGGGTGATGTCATCCTACTGGTGACAGGATCCCTGGGAATGCTGAGTACCCCTAATCTCATGAGAAGACATTGCAGCATAGTGCTGGGAGGGTATTCTCAGTGAGATTTGGGCTACTCTACATTCCCTGGGATCTTGCCGGAAGGAGGATGATGTCAGCTTCGCCTAGGTACTGCTGGCAGCTGCTTGACAAAGGAGTGCAACTGCCATGACACACGCAGTGCGCATGCTCAGGAAACACATTGCATTGAGTCCAGTGATGTCATCATGCCCTATGCTGTGATTCATGCATGCCTCAGCCCTCGTTCTGGATTCTACTCAACGTGCGCCTGTCTTTCGGGAATGGGGACATACTACCACGGCTACTACTGGCGTTCTGGATGCGAGACATCAATGAAGGCTTTCCCCATGTCACTCCTCTTATATGCCTGCTTTACACTTACAAAATGTGAGTTGCCAAATGTCTGATGTGCTCAATAAATATGTTATAAGTATACATTAGGAGGCTCCTTTCTCTCTTTGTTTATATCTCCAGTTGGAACCCACTTTGGGTCCGGGTCCATCTCAGAGGCTGCCATTTGTGATAGACTGGCATACCCCCCACCCACCCCCACATTGCCTTTGATGGACTTTTATCCATTTGTAACACATGGACTTTTTTATCCGGAGTGATAAGCAATGACTATTGTTTGCTTATTGTTGCTCTGTTTATTGCCTTGTTTTTAGTTGTGTGTTTTCCCCTAAGGATCACCGGATTTGCGCCTTATCTCTGTTTTTTGTATACACTGTTTGCAGCAGCCAGAGGAAAGGTGGGTATATTATTTAGCATTTTCCCCCTTGTTTTACACTATAAACCTGTGTTTTAGCAAGGTGGTGGCACATTTAAAAATATAACCTTGCTAATTAGTTGCAAGGTCCTCATATAAACGAATGATGAAAGAATAAAAATGTAAAAAAAATCTGCAGAAATATAATACTGTAGCTAAGGGCAGACAACGAAGACAAAGGTTTTTGGAGATGGTTAGGGTTATTAAGAAGTGAAACAGGAACACATTTTAATAAAAGTTTTTTTTTAAATAAAAGTGTTTAAGTGATGTCCTATGCAGATCGAAGGTAACTAGAGACCACTGAAAGTAAATTGGTGCCGTAAATTCCATATAACAATAATGTTGTTGTCACATTTGTCAATGAAGCTTTTGAACACTGTTCAGAAGTTTCATTTTACACAGCAGCAGCTACAGACTGGACTGACCAGCAAAAGCAGTCTGAAAACAAAGGAAGAGGGCATACAGCATACATCCAAGTTACTCTGTTTACACACAAATCCACATTTTTATGAGACTTGACCATTGATCATAGTGGTTAAGCCAAAAATAACACAATAATAAAAATATACAAGATATGCAACCCCTGTAAACAAACCCCTTAGGGCTGGTTCACACCTAGGCGATCCTAAGCGATTTGCGATCTGACTTGTGTCGCCCCAATTCGCCTCAAATCGCCTGACATCAGAAATCCCATCGGAATGAATGGGGCCATCTTAACCACTTCAGTCCCGGAAGGATTTCACACTTTAGGACCAGAGCACTTTTTGCGATTCGGCGCTGCATCGCTTTAACTGACAATTGCGCGGTCGTGCGACGTTGTACCCAAACAAAATTTGTGTCCTTTTTTTCCCACAAATAGAGCTTTCTTTTGGTGGTATTTGATCACCGCTGCATCATTTCTGATCGCCGCTATAGACAAAAGAAGAGTGACAATTTTGCAAAAAAGCACATTTCTTACTTTTTGCTAAAATACAAATCAAAAAAATATATAAAAAAACATTTTTTTCAACGGTTTTGGCCGATTTGTATTCTTCCTCATACTTGTGATAAAAAAAATCGCAATCGGCGTTTATTGATTGGTTTGCGCAAAAGTGGCGCGTTTACGGATGAGAATTAATTTCTGGGGTTTTTATTTTTTTTTAATTTTTATTAGTAATGGCGGCGATCTGCGATTTTTAGCGGTACTGCGATATTGGGGCAGACATGTCAGACCATTTTGACACTTTTTTGGGACCATTGGCATTTATACAGCAATCAGTGCTATGAAAATGCATTGATTACTGTGTAAATGCCATTGGCAGTGAAGGGGTTAACCTGGGGGCGCTGTAAGGGTTAACTGTGTTCCCTGGGCGTGTTCTAACTGTGACAGTGTTTGACTGGCAGGGGAAGGGGAGTGATCACAGCTTCCATTTACAGGAAGGCTGTGATCACAGCCATTCCCCCTCACACAGAACAGAGATCCGTGTTTACTTACACGGACCTCCGTTCTTTCACTGCGGGGGGGCATCGTGGGTAGATCGAGTCCGCCGCACCCGCTCCCTGGCCCCCCCGAACACAGTAAGCGCGCCTCCGGCTGCCGCGCGCGCTCACAGTGCATGATATCGCAGCCAACGTCGTATGACAGCGGTTTGCGATGTCGGGCCACCTTGTCGCCGTCAACCTGCGGTTGGCGGTCGGTAAGTGGTTAACATGCACTACTCAAGTCGCTCCGACTCCAAGGCGATTTCAAAAAAGGTTCCTGTACTATTTCAAAGTAACTTCTAGGCGATTTGAGCCCATAGAAGTCAATGGAAGTCGCTTCCAAGTCGGATCACCGTCTATAAAGAAGCGACTTTACAGGAAAAAGAAAATAATTTTTTAAGGCAAACCCCCCCCCTTCTCTGGTTGGCCACACGCAAAGTCGCCTGGCATGGAGGTCGCTTCAGGTTGTGTTGTAATGCCCAAAGTAGCTCTGAAGTCTCTTTCAAATTGCTTTCAAATCGCTTTCAAAACGCTTTTTAATCACTTTCAAATCGCCTAGCAAAGTTGGATCGCCTAGGTGTGAACCGAGCCTTAGTTTTCCATTCACAGCGTAATATAATGTAATTCATCTGACTCAGGGATAACTATAAATAAAACCCCACAACTCAAACTATAACATACAATGAAAATCATATACTGCACCTAATGTTCGCTATGGAGGTGTTCTTTGTCTCATTGAATTCTAAATGCTTCTGCAGGAGAGGGGTGTTCAGGAGAAATGCATTCAGGTTTGTAAGCATCTGGGAATTTGGTAGACCCCAAAAGATACACCCAGAGCACTGTAACAGGGGAAGAAAGAAACAAGGTCAGTGTAAATTCCAGCCCCAGGCAATTACTGTAAACATACCTGACCAAGTATGAACTTATAGTTGGTATAGAGTCCCTATTTGGTTAATACCATCTTGCCCCCACAATGTGTTTGTGTCCAATATTAAGCACATGTGTGCCCACACACCATAGCCTGAGCAATGAAGGGGTGGATAAATTACACACTAAAGGGGTTCGTTTACAAGGGTTGCATATCTTGTATATTTTACTTATTGTGTGGCTAATTTTGGCTTATTTTAATATAAACACTATGATCAGTGGTTAAGTCTCAATGAAATTTGAATTTTAATATGTGTGTGTGTATTGATGATTTTTTGAGAGATAATCCACCTTAAAAAGCCTGCAAATGATTTTTTGTCCTGATGGCCATATGTGTTGTTCTATAGTCTATATTTTGTATATTGGTGAAAGTTATGCTTACTCGTATTGCAATGAAGTTCATGTACACATTTTGTCTGTTGACACTGTGATGTATTTAAATACAAACATATAGATTTATAGTGAACTTTTCAAAGCAATTAATGAGTGGGCTGTTTTCAGGACTGATGTTTTTTTTATCTTAATTGAATGAATAATGATTTCCATTTCCAAACAGGACCATAAAACAAACAAACCAGCAACACAAAATGGGCAAACATTATTGAACTACTGCAGGAAAAATAACAGTTACTAGAACAAGCTTCATAGCTCTCTTTAGCTACACTATTACCTTGTATTTTCGTTTACAGTATAAGACAAGGGACTTTAAAATTAGTATATAATTAAGGATATGCTGAGCTTATTTCATTTTGATGGCAAGCCCTCCTAAAACAAATTAGTTACATTAAAGGGACAGTGTCATTAATAGAAAACACAAACTTTGGATAAAACAGAACATGTTGATTTACAATGGACATTTTGAAGTAATCAATAAGTGGGCTGTATTCAGGACCAATATTTTTCAGTTTTAATTGTATGCCATTATGGCACTACTGCTGGAAATAACACAATCAGAGGAATGGAACAAACATCATAGATCATTCCTACCTTGGCTTTAAATGATGCATTAGATGTAAACTGTAATTAAATATAAAATGTGAGGGTTATTATAAAGACCATATAAATGATGCTTATTCTAACTTCTCTTGTGTGTCTCTAATTTCATTAACTTCTCTAATGTGTCCCTGGGACAGAGTAGCTCCAAACTGGGTTTTATTTTGCCCGTATGTAGCTCAGTTTGCAGCACTGACAGGAAAATGATTCTGCTTCTGGAAACAGACTTTTACACAGGCACACCTACAGGAATGGACTCCTATTGTGGCACTGGCTGTGTATTGTTCCCAATAGGAAGGTACACAGGATGCGGACTGCAAGGATTGTGGGAGATATAGTTTGGACAGACAGACTGTACTGCAAACTGCACATCCCACAAGACACTGGAGCAAAAGAGGAGAGGTGGTTCCCTGTTTTTTTCCCAAGCTGAGAAGAAGAAGTGAGGAGGCTGTTCTGAGAGGACTGGCTGCACCATCAAGCTGCTAACAAACAGCACACCCTTGCACCTGAGAGGGAGAGAGGGACGGTGGCAGACATTCTGGGACATTGGAGAGCTGATGGAGCTTGCTGCCTGATCAAGGGGGAAGGACGCTGAAGACATATAGGAGGAGATTTACTAAAACTGGTGCACACAAAATCTGGTGCAGCTGTGCGTGGTAACCAATCAGCTTCCAGGGTTTATTGTCAAAGCCTAATTAAACAAGCTGAAGTTAGAAGCTGATTGGTTACCATGCACAGCTGCACCCAGTATATAGAGTTGGTGAAAGGTTGCTGGCCAAATGCACATTACACTTTGACAAAAGAGGGACAGTGTTGCCTATGAGTATCATAAAGCCGGTGACTTTGTTAGAGTTTAAAGAGACCAGAGTTACTGTCATCATAAGTGCTTAAAGGGACATTATCCTGAGTGCGCCAACACAAGTTGGGCCCCAATGATATGGCCAGCAGAAGAGAGTATATACTGTATTTTTCCGTGTATAAGACGCCCCCATGTATAAGACGCCCCCACTTTTCCAACCCAAAATTAAGAAATCAGTAATAAAACAGAGGAAACTTAAGGAGTTGTTCTTCCTGTTTTCTCCACTGCCTGATCATACTCTCAGTGGGAAGAGGTCCAAACTGTCTCTCTGCAGCTCTATTCCCATGCTCTTTTGCATAGGAGATTACATTGAGTTTAAATTTAGCAGAGTAAGACAATCGCTTACCAGTATTCATTTTTTTATTTTCTGACATCTGGGCTCCGGTCACTGACGCATCTGCACACTCTCCTCTGGCATCTGCACACTTCCAATCCATTCACCTCCTCCTCCAATCACGGCATCAGCACCTCCTCCTCCAATCACAGCATCAGCACCTCCTCCTCCAATCACAGCTTTGGCTGACGTCAGTAACAAGGCGGAAGCCTCTTTGACAGACTACGCACCCGCGCGGCTCTCCCTTCACTCCTCACTGACTGACTGCTCACTCACTCCTCACTGCTGACCGTGTATAAGACGCCCCTCGATCTACAGTACTGCAATTTTAGCAAAAAATAGCGTCTTATACACGGAAAAATACGGTAATAGACTGCTACAGTAGCATAATTCTCCATAGTTAGGATTACCCCAGTATAGGGGTTAGGAGAAGTTGCTATAGTTTAACTGCTTGCTGTATCATTGCTGTTGCTTCCAGGGTACGGCATATGCATCAGCAATAAATATTCTCCACCTTCTAGGTGTGTCAGCGTGTGTGGTGCTATTTTGAGAGTCATTGGCACAGGAACAGGGGACCCAATAAATCCAGTGGCTCCTTTGGGGGTAAACGTTGCATGTGGATTTATCCCAGGGTTAAGGCCTCATTCACATGGATGTAAGGGCCTTTTCACAGGATATATAGGTATTCTGTGCAGCCCTGTGCAGTCAGCCAGTTGAAATCAATGACAGGTGGCTGGGTGCACAGACTTACACAGATCTCCAAGCTCATCCCAAAGTGTACATCTGTGTCCGATGCATAGATGTTCACTCTGGGGTCTGCAAGTTTAAACATTACTTGCTAAGCTGTTGCTAGGCTTGCCAAGCTTCAAAATTTTGTTGCACAATTGCAGCAAGTCCACATTGCATGACTCCAGATAAATGTTCTTTGCAAACATTCTGCAGATCTGCTGCAAGTTGTGGTTCAGTTATGTTGTGCAATAGTCATCCCACCACAGGGGTCACTGTGACTTGCTGTGGACTTACCACTGCAACTTTGCTCTTGCTAGAGACTTGCCACGCACATTTGCTGAAAACTGGAAAATTGTCAACTAGAACTTGTGCTTCAAGTGATCTGCAAGTGTACAACTTGCCAGTGATAATGTGCAGCAAGTTAACAAGACTTACAATTCAACACTGCCACGAATTTGTGGCAGGTTATCCTTGCTATCTGGGTAGAGTTTCATTTATAAAAGTCTTTATCTTAAATAAATGGTACATAGAATCACAGATGTTTAAGGCAATCATATGAAGAGCTGGTTTACCTGAATTTATACTTCTATGCAATTAATACAAACGCAAAAATGTACTGCCTAGGTTCTTATGTTGGTTTCCATTAACATTAACATGAAAATTCAGTTAAATATTTGTTTGCCATTTTTATTTCAAATTGTTTTCCAATACTTACCAACAACTATTAATTTCCTGGACTACCCCCCCCCCCCCCCCCCCCATCCCCATTGCAATTAAAACAATATTAAAGTGGAACTAAACTCAATTGCCCTAAGCATTACCTTGAAAAATACACATCTAGTCTTGAATTCCTCCTGAAAAACAACAGTGCACTTCATGTGCTCAACCATTCCTGTGCCTTGAGCCTCACAGCTGTATATCTTCTACTTGAGATTGAAGTCACTATGCCTGTGACTACTATCCTTATAAAAAAAAGTGAGATGTGGTGATGTCACTACTGTTCTGCTCACAGGTCTCCTTGCTGGAGAAGAAGCTGTATCTGAGGACCTGTAGTGAAAATACCTGCTGCTTCTACAATATTCCTCCATCAGGCATCCATCCAAAAGTTATCAAGGGGGCAAGTACCAATATGGCTACCTCCACACAGGGACACTGTGTTGAACAAGGCATGGCATTTCATTAAGAGGGAAAGACCAGCTAGATCCTCTATAAATGTTTTGTATTTATTTATGCCTATGTGTTATTCCCATTTCTAGCGCATAAAACACTGGGGTAACAGTACCACACATGTACAAATTAGTTATGGAATTATTTCCTTATGCCAAGATTAATTAACTATGAACATAATACATAGCTAGCTGTTTATTATTGGTTGCATTTTAAAGAACTTGGCAACAACCTATAAAGGCATCTATTTTAGAAAATGACATTTCAGAAAGCATATCAGTGGCACCTATTGGTTCCTTTTTTCTCCTACAGTAAACCGATCCATGGATTGTTTCAGCTGGTTCCTGCTTTAGGTTAATTGAAATTTTTACTGCTTCTCTTAATCCTTTCAGTCAACACCAAGTTACATTGAATTAGTTTACAACAAACCACAAATTGCAAATATATGCTTCACATAATAAAATGTTTCCTTCAAAGGATTTTTGGTTTTCTCGGCGTGTATTTGTGTGTTTTACCTAATCTCTGTGAAAGCCGTTGTTTACCTTTTTAAGCATCTAGAGGTTATGTCTCATTCTGTATAATTCTTTTTTGTTGTTCCAATCAAAACAAGACCCATATAAGTAGCAAATGAGTAAAAGTGTTCAAAACGTTGCAAAAATCACGTTTTGAGTGTTTATGCATTGTGCTATAGCATTTGCCATCTGGAGACATAAGTCCAAAGTAAATATTACCTTCTGTAAACGTGCAGCAAGGTAAATAGAACGCAACTGTTATAAAAAATACATTACTTGAAAAGTAACTGATAGATGACAGGCTTGTTGGAAATGTAATTCAATGTAGTTTGTACATTCACAGAAATTGTGCTTTCGTTGTCTTTGCTTTTTGAGTGACAGCATTACCAGGGGTAGGGGTGCACACATTCCCTTATCCAGTGGGATTCTTATTGTGTCTATCAATGTGTATTCACCCTCTTATAGGTACTCACTGAGACTCCCATGGTCATGTTGTCCATCCTTTGAGTGTAATGTATCTAAACCTCCCAAAAGTATTGTGAAAATAGCAGTGCTGATCTAGATAGGTCCACTCAGTCCAACACCCCACACTCCTCCAGTGTGTGTGTGCCAGCCCAGTTTGCACACCTGTGCAATGATCAAAGGAAAGTCCAGACTGAAACACCAAGGTCCACATTATTAAACTTGAATCAAACAGCATAAAATCGGCATACAGTACTACAGTGAGAGACAAAAGGTTGTCCAAAAAAATTGGGGTGGGGAACAAGCGAGCACCCTCCTCCTGAACCATACCAGGCCACATGTCCTCAACACGTGGGGGGCTTCTGCCCCCCCCACCCCAACGTACCTTGTCCTCATGTTGATGGAGACAAGGGCCTCTTCCCCACAACCCTGGACGGTGGATGTGGGGTCTGCGGGTGGGGGCTTATCAGAATCTGAAAGCCCCCTTTCACAAGGGGGCCGCCAGATTCTGCCCCCCATGTGAATGAGTATGTGGTACATAGTACCCCTACCCATTCACCATAAAAGTGAGTAATGACACAACATGAGTTTTTGACAGTTCCTTTAGATCCATCCTCATTTTCGACACCCACCGTACCACTGGACCTAAAAAGAGAAAAAAAATTCCAGCTTCGTCAAATGCTCCTGTCAGGAAGCCCGCAATACAATCAGACTGTCACGGCACATGCGTACTCGCTCATCAATACACTAGGCGGGCTATTTAAACTGGGCTTCTGCAGAAACTCATTGCTGTTTGGTCTACAGCTTCTGTGTTGTTCCTGATATCATGTTATCTGTGACCTTGATCTGGCTTGTCTTTAACCTGTGACTGTCTGCTACCTACCCTGACCTCGGCTTGCCTTTAGACCCTGCTCCTGCCTGCTGATTCTGTCTGCTGATCTCCCAGTACAAACTCGGCTTGTGACCTGACCTCCCTGCTGTCTGCTGTCTATGTCTGATCTGCCTGATTGTTACTGACCCGGCCTGTCTGACCATCCACCCAGTCTGCCACAGCATCCAGCTCTTGCACCTGGTCCATCCAGTTTGCTCAAGCTTACAGCTCTGCTGCCTGTCTATTCAGTCTGCCACAGCATCCAGCTCTGCTAGCCTGCACCTGGTCCATCCAGTCTGCTCCAGCTTCCAGCTCTGCTGCCTGTCCATTTACTCTCCAACAGCATCCAGCTCTGCTAGCCTGCACCTGGTCCATCCAGTCTTCTCCATCTTCCAGCTCTGCAAGCTTGCATCCTGCTCCCAGCCAAGCATCATACCGGCTCTTCTGCTGAAGGCTACCATCATTGGACTAATTACAGGCACTCTTACCCTGTAATGCTCCTGTGGCTGCTGTATCACTGCCAGTGGCCCTCAAGCCAGAGTTGTATTAGAAGCCTCCCTCCACTGTCAGGCTCACATCCCAGGTACGTAACAGTACCAAACAGCCATGTCTGAGGCTGCAAGGGGACCTTCTCCGATGGATGAAATATGCCAGCATCTTGCTGCTCTTACCCAAGCGGTATAGTTGCTACAGGATGGATACGTTCATCTGGAAGAGCGAGTACAGTCCATGACCCTATCGGCTATGGCTCCAGATCCAGCATCAGACTCTGCTTCTTCCACCACCCAAGCCGGAGCGTCTAGCAACCATACAGTAATGATGTTATCTCCTGAGCCATGAGTACCTACCTCGGAACGATTTTCTGGTGATCGGGGTAAATTTAGAGCTTTCTGCAATGCCTGCCAGCTCTATTTTGCCCTTCAACCACAAACGTTTTCCTTTGAAAGTACCAAAGTGAGGTTTATCATTTCCCTCCTCCAAGGGGAACCACAGTCCTGGGCACACTGGCTACTGGAAGAAAATCATGCACATCTAAACACCATGAAAACATTCTTTGATACCATTGATACCATGGCCCAGCTCTACGATGACCCACAACGTACCACCACTGCTGAGGCAGCACTACATGCACTCCAGCAAGGCCGCAGAGCAGTTGAGGACTATGTTACTGACTTACTGACTGTTACAGGCACTGGAGTGCAGACACTAACTGGAATGATGCAGCCCTGTGCCATCAATTCTGTTTGGATCTGTCGGAAAGCTTAAAAGATGAACTTGCTTGGATCGGGGTATCAAGCACTCTGGAAGCCTTAATCACCTTAGCTATCCAGATTGACCACCGCCTATGGGAGCGCAAATCTCGAGATATCAGCTCATCAGTTCCATTCAACCTGGATGTTGCCAAAGATTCCTGCTCCTCCTGATCCGGTCCCTAGGAGTTCCACTCCTTCCACTTAGGAGGCTCCTAAACCTATGCAGTTGGGTCTGACCGTACCTCCTTAACCCCAGAGGAGCATCAGCGCAGACGAATGAATAACCTGTGCATGTACTGTGGAGAAGCTGGGCTTCTCTTAACCAGTCACCTCTGCCTGCCATGTCTGCCAGCTCAGCTCATACTGCTCTACCTGTATCGTTCCAGCTGCCAGGTGTCGGTGACCGCAATTATGGATTCGGGAGCTTGCAGCTGCTTCATCGACCAGTCCTTTGCAGCTCAGCAGTGTATTTCCCTGCAAACCAGAGAACAGGGACTTACTGTATTCCTGGCTGATGGGTCTCATATTAATTCAGGAATGGTAACTAAAGAGACCCCACCAATACTGACCATCACCTCCACGAACCATCGGGAGTTGCTGCATCTGGACGCAATTTCTTCACCCTTATTTCCTGTCATCTTGGGTCTACCCTGGTTATAGGCCCACAATCCGCAGATAGACTGGGAATCCGGAAGTATCAAGTTCCCATCATCATACTGCCAGCAGCACTGCCTGGAAGCTTCGCCCCATCACCTATGGACACAGATCCCGAATTACGTCAAGTGGTTCCAGACTCTTATCATGACTAACTAGATGTTTTCAGTAAGCAGGGATCTGACACTCTGCCCCCACATGGACCATATGACTGTCCCATTGAGCTCCTGCCTGGAGCCGAAATTCCTTTTGGCCTAATTTTTCCCTTATCAGAATGGGAATTGGGGATGTTAAAGGACTATATTAACGAAAATCTTAAAAAGGGATTCATCCATCCCTCTACCTCACCGGCTGGTGCTGGTATATTTTTCGTGGAAAAGAAGGATCACTCTCTGAGACCATGTGTGGACTATCGTGACCTGAATAAGAAAACGATAAAGAATCGCTATCCCCTTCCTTTGGTTCCCGAGTTGTTTCAGAGGCTCAAGACCGAAAGTGTCTTCACAAAACTAGACTTAAGGGGAACCCACAATCTGTTTCCTATAGGGGATGAGGGGGGGAGGGGAAGGGGATGAGTGGAAGACCGCATTCCCCACCCGCTTTGGGCACTTCGAGTACTTAGTTATGCCTTTTGGTCTCTGCAATGCCCCAGCCACCTTCCAATACTTCATTAACGACATCTTTAAAGACTTTCTGGATATTTTTGTTGTCGTTTATCTAGATGGCATTCTGATATTTTCAGTATCATTGGGGGTGCATCAAGGACATGTCAAAAACGTGCTGTGTCGGCTCCGCAAGTGTTGACTCTATGCCAAAGCCGAGAAGTGTGACTTTGAGCAATGGAGCATCCAGTTTTTAGGTCTGATCATCTCCACCGATGGAATCAAGATGGATCCACAAAAGGTCTCAGTGATACTGGATTGGCCAGCTTCCACAGACAAAAAGGGAATACAACATTCTGTGGACTTTGCCAACTTTTACCATTATTCATCCCATTACACAGCTTGCCAAGCAGGGAATCCATTTTTGTTGGACTGCTGAAGCACAAGCCGCCTTTTGAAACATTAAAAAGATAGTTAGCTCCTGACCTGAGTCACCCAGATTCTGCCTTACCCTATATCGTGGAGGTGGATGCTTCAGAGATCAATCAGGGCCATTTTGCCACAACGCCAAGGCCTCAAGGAAGTGACCCACCCAGTGGCATTCTTTTCACGGAAACTCTCATCAGCCAAAAAGAACTACAATGTAGGGGATCTGGAGCTCCTGGCGATCAAGGCTGCTCTGGAGGAATGGAGGTATTTGCTGGAAGGGGCAGCTCGTCCAATACTGATCTACTCAGATCATAAAAATCTAGAGTACTTCCAATCTGCAAAACGCCTTAAACCATGGCAAGCCCATTGGGCACATTCCACATAACCTACCGACCCAGAACAAAAAACACTAAGCCTGATGCATTATCTCGTATGTTTGCAGATTCAAAAGACGTTCCAATACCAGATACTATCTTACCAACCAGGAATTTATTACTGTTACACACTGATCTTCTATCTCAGTTACAGCAAGCTTCAGCAGAGATATCCAGTCCCCCAGAGACCACCTTACAGGCAAAGAATGGACTCCTGTGGAGAGTTGAGCAAATTTTTGTACCTGAAAGAGTTCAAATAATGGGGGTCTGTCACGATCATCCTTTGGCAGTCCATTTTGGAATTCATAAAACTATGGAACTGCTCAAGTTTTTGTAAATGAGATTGTCACACTCCAGGAGTTCCTGCAAACATTGTGTCTGACTGTGGTGTCCAATTTACGTCCAGATTTTGGGGGGCTTGCGAAACCTTATAGATCTGCTTATTACCCTCAAACCAATGGGACAAACTAACCAAACTCTGGAACAATACATCCTTTGCTTTACGTCTTTTGTCAAAGACAACTGGGTATCATTAATACTCCTAGCAGAATTTGCCTACAATAATGCCAATCACTCTGCTACCCAGCAGTCCCCGTTTTTGCCAACTATAGATTCCACCCTAATTCTTACCTAACCTGGTTACTGAATTCTCTGTCCCGGCCGTTCAGAATACGCTGGATTTTTTCTCCCGCAATAATCTGTTGTTACAGGAGACCATCGCGAAAGTACAGGAGTACAGCAAGAGGTTATTTGACAAAAAAGAGAAGGGGAGAGCTGATCTTGCAAACAAGAGATCAAGCATGGCTGTCCACAGCCAATTTGAAGATGACGCGCCCCTCGAAAAAGCTGGCACCAAGGTTCGTAGGACCATTTCAGGTAATGAGAAAGATTAACGATGTTTCATTTGAATTAACCCTTCCAAATTATTTTAAAATCCACCTAGAGTTTCATGTGTCCTTGCTGAAGCCTGCAGTGCCAGACCCATTCCCTGATCATAGATCAGGACCTCCTGAACCTGTAATTATTGATGGGGATGAGGAATTAAAAGTTGAGGCCATCCTGGATTGCAGGAGAAGGGGAGGACAGGTAAAATATTTGATCAAATGGAAAGGGTATGGTCTGGAAGAAAATTCCTGGGAACCTGTTCATAACGTGCAAGCCACAGATTTAATCTGTGCCTTCTTCCACAGAAACCCACAGAAAAAGCACCTATTGGGCACCCGGAGGTTGCCATCACTGAACTAACTACAGGCACTCTTACCCCGCCGTGCTCCTGTGGCTGCTGTATCACTGCCAGCAACCCTCGAGCCAGAGTTGCATGAGATGCCCCCCTCTACCTTCAGGCTCACATCCCAGGTACATAACTGCTCCCGCTGACTGCCAGCTCTGCCGCCTGACATTACTTAAATAACTAAGGGGTGAAGTTGCCCAATGACATCAGCAGGTGACCACGCCCCTGTAATGTCTGCCTTCACTTTGTAAACGCTGTACAAACTGTTGGCACTTTATAAATCTTGTATAGTAATAATAATAAATAATGACTGGTAAACTGCCATAGAACATATTTTTGTTCTTAGGTTTAGATATTTTTTCAGGCCATTTATTTTCTATACTGAGTATAAGAGAATACCTTTTGACTGGGTGTACACATTTACACAGACAAGAAACTTATGTGAGATAGTGGTAATACGCACAAATGTAAAGCCAGTTAGGAGTAGGTAGGTTTAGCCATTTCTAGCAGGAATAGGCATGGTTTGTGATGGTATCAGTGTGATGCTAAAAGAAGGAGGGCTCATGCCCGGATAATTAGCAAGTCTGGGCCTAGCTTGCAGGCATGTGAAAGCTTCTGTATGACTTCCCCTTCAAGGATGGCAAGAACTTGATTTCCTGAGTGAAGCCCACCAGAATAACTGGATACAGCCTGGAAAGGAGGGACTTGGAATAAATAATTCATGTGGTGGTCAGTAGATCTGGACTACATGAGCCATGAAAGAAGGAGCATGATTTGAAAAAGCTAATGGTAAACATTGATCTCTTAAGTACAACTTTCCAATAGGCTGAGATAAAGTACAAGTTGAAATTGGTCTCTTCTTGTTTTTATGGAAAATGAGGGTAAGCTTATACTTGGAAAGCAACGGAAATGGGCTTGGTAGAGGAGGGCCAGCCTGTGGTAAGAAGGGTACCCCTGTAGTACCACACACCCAATAACCTGTGACCCCAGTATCTTGTGGGCCAGGTGTTTGGAGAGAGTTATCAAAACCCATAAATCTATTCTCACCACAATATATTCTTTCATGTTTTTCCATTTGTTTTCCTTATCAAAATCATGGACTTTGTCTTTCCTAAACTCACCCTTAGTCCAACTATCTCTGATTCCTGTTCTAGTTCAGTTTTTCTATTCACCTAGAAAATCTTGATTGCTTTATAAATCCTGGTTTCTTCACATGACCACAATATTATCAGTATATACAATGCATTGCTCTATTTATTATAATACCTTTATGGTTATTTGTTGCCTTATTAAAGTGTCATTAAACCCACATCATTAAAAACTATCAATAAATGCTGTATTATATCCTCTTCATACTCACCCAGTCACTATGGGATTTGTTTTCTGTATTCTGCAGAAAAACCTGGTTGATCCTGCCATTCTTTATCCCTCCCTTTTGTCCATGTCCCCATTGCAGCTAGAAATTCAGCAGAGCCGCTCTTGGCAGCTCAGTTTCCTATTCAGGAAAGGAAAACATTTGAACTAAGAATGATTCTTTTTTTGACACAAAAAAAAAACGGTTTAAACTTAGATATAGGTTTTCTTACTCATTATTCTAAAGTTTTACGACCCCCTCTGTGACTTTCACCCCCCTCCCCAGTCTATAACTCTCCCTCTGTGTTATCTCACTGACTCTACTGTAAACTTTCTTACCATTTGCCTTATACATTGATTTGTGTTTGTTTGTTTTTCCTTTCCCTCAGAGATGTTTCCCTTTTTTTTCTTCTTTTTTAACATTCAGCTAAAACTCTTGTGGATCAGTACTGCTTGGACCTTGAAGAAGGGGACATACCCCGAAAGCTTGTCCTGAAAAATTTTATGTTAGTGCAAATAAAAAAAGTATCATGGACAGTACTCATTTTTCTCTGGCACAATTGCACTAATACGGCTACAATCACCTCAAGCTTGATATTATTATGGAATCATAAATTATTATTATTATAAATTATTTATTTTTGCTCTGTATTCCAAAAGCTGTTTTTTTATTTTGAACACCTGACCAGTAACTGAGGACTAGAAGCTCCTCCAGCCACTTTTCCCTGCAGACAAGCTGAAAAAGCTGGGTTATGTAACAGTTGTATATCTATTAGGAAAAAAAGGTACTTAGATGGTTTCTTTTATTAAAATAATTACAGTGCCATCATCAACATACAGAAAGAAAGGGGATCTTGTAAATGAAACAGTGTGTGTTTAGTATCACTTTAAATACTGCAGTGCAAGGCTGCAAAGAGAAGAAATATTACAGTATATTCCATATTTCAATCTTGTATTGGTAGTTACATTTTCTAATAGGGCATGCTGCAGTATTAACAGTACATACAGTATTCATATTCATTTCAATCAATTTTACCAATTTCATAGTATTTGTTGAATTCATAGTTATATTGTTAGGTTGAACAAAACACAGATTCATCCAGTTAACCAATATGAAATATGAACAAAAAATTTAAGTGAAAAATTACATATACAGAACCCTATACCCGCCATTGATTCCACCATTGGAGGACATTTTTTTTTAAAGCATCGTCCAGTTTACTCCATCAGGGAACAAAATTCTCTCTGATACCATAAGGCAACTGGATATTCCCTCAATCAATATTCTTTTGTGTTATTACTTATAAATGATAATAGCCAGTTATATTCTGTGCATTTCGTAATATTCATATTTATTGATTTCCTTTAAAATCTTAACCACCTTTCCACACTTTATGAAGTTGTAAATTGCAAAAAGATCCAATGGACATCCAGTTAGTATTCCTATGTCTGCATGGGTTTACTTTGGATACTCCAGTTTCCTCCCATACTCCAAAGACATGCTGGTAGGTTAACCACTTCAGCCCCGGAAGAATTTCCCACTTTAGGACCAGAGCACTTTTTGCGATTCGGCGCTGTGTCGCTTTAACTGACAATTGCGCGGTCGTGCGACGTTGTACCCAAACATAATTTGTGTCCTTTTTTTCCCACAAATAGAGCTTTCTTTTGGTGGTATTTGATCCCCTCTGCGTCATTTCTGATCGCCGCTATAAACAAAAGAAGAGTGACCATTTTGCAAAAAAACCCAAATTTCTTACTTTTTGCTAAAATTCAAATCCCAAAAAAAAAATATAAAAAAATTTTTTTTCACCGCTTTTGGCCGATTTATATTCTTCCTCATATTTGCGATAAAAAAATCGCAATCGGCGTTTATTGATTGGTTTGCGCAAAAGTGGCCGCGTTTATGGATGGTGAGAATTTCTGGGGTTTTTATTTTTTTTTAATTTTTTACTAATAATGGCGGCGATCTGCGATTTTTAGTGGTAATGCGATATTGGGGGGGACATGTCGGAACATTTTGACACTTTTTTGGGACCAATGACATTTATTCAGCGATCAGAAATTGAAATGTCCACTGATTACTGTATAAATGTCATTGGCAGTGAAGGGGTTAACCTGCAGGGGGAGAGCTAGGGGTTAACTGTGTTCCCTGGGTGTGTTCTTACTGTGGGGGGGTTGGGCTAACATGGGCATGAGAAATCTAACTGATCCCAGTGACAGGGATCAGTAGATCTCTCATGCCCCACTGACAGGGCGGGGAACCGTCGTGTTTACATCGGCGGTTCCCCGTTCTTTCTCTGTAGCCGCTCATCGCGGCTCGCCGGCGGACATCGGGTCCGCCCAAGCCGCGGGCACACTCCCCAGGAGTGCGGCGGGTGCGCACGCCCCCTGGTGGTCAAATGCGAATCGCCGCTTATTTACGGCGATTCGCGCAGGACTCCCCCACTGCCGCCGTGAAAAGACGGCGCGTGGTGGGGAACCGGTTAATTGGATCCTGTCTAAATTGTACCTAGTATGTGTATGAATGAGAGTTAGGGACCTTAGACTGTAAGCTCCTTGAGGGCAGGGACTGATGTGAAAGTACAATATCTGTATATGTAAAGCGCTTCCTATATAGATAAAATAAATAAAATTCATACATTTTTCCAGTGTTTAATGTATTGTATAAACACGTTGAGCCTTCAATTCACCCTTTCTAAATCCACACTAGTAATCATCCACTTCATCCTCAGTATAAGGTTTCAGTTTCTTAGATGGTTTGTAAAAATCCCTAACAAGGCTTTAACCCTATCATGTTTTCATATTGTTTTATCCAATTTTCTTTCTGCTCCATTTACTACCATTGTATTGTAATTATATCCTCACTCTGGGTCTTGTTTTTATTTAGACCTTAATCATTTCATAGCAGGGTTGGTTGTTCTACCTATAATATTTCTGTGACACGTCCTTTTTTAAAAAAATCTTTTCTACTAGTAACATCTTAACATATGTTTTTGCATTTCCCATGCCCCCTTAAATGAATTATTTCAAACTTTAATTCGTTTTGCTTTTGTTTCCTATACATTTCTAAATCTCTTTTATTTTCTACTACCAAATATGATTTTCTTAGATCAATTTGCTCATATGCTTTCAGAAATTACTTTATAATTTCTACCCTGCAATTTTTTCACATTTAAGCTTTCATTTGCTTTTAAATCTTACAGCACTGTATTACTCCACATTAACACTTATTCAGCCATTCACCATTTTTGTTCTATTTTCCTGCTCTTTTCGATTACAATCTGACACTGTTTATTATATCAGTCCTCTCCTCCATTACCATCTGATGTTCTTCATTATCCCAGTCCTATCTGGCATTACTGTTTGATGTTCTTTGACGACCCAATCCTCTCCTTCATTACCATTGAATGCTTTTTGCTATCCCAGTCTTCTCCACCATAACCATCTGATTATCATTATTATAGCAGTCCTCTTCTATATTGCCATCTGATATTTGTCATTATGCCTGTCCTCTCCTGCTTATTATCTGATAATCTTTATTATACCTTTCATCATCCTCATTACCATCTGCTGTTTCTCATTATACTCACTTCCCACCTCATTTAAATCTGATGTTCTTCATTATACCAGTCTCATCCTCATTAATTTAAATCTACATTTTCCTTTCTTTATTGTCTGGTAATGTCCTTTAACCACAACAGTACCTGGCACGAAAACCCCCTTCCTGTCCAGGCCATTTTTCAGCTTTCAGCGCTATCACACTTTGAATGACAATTACTCAGTCATGCAACACGGTACCCATATGAAATTTGCGTCCTTTTTTTCACACAAATAGAGCTTTCTTTTGGTGGTATTTAATCACTAGGAGGGGGTTTATTTTTTGTGCTATAAATAAAAAAAGATTGACATTTTTTTGAAAAAATGCCTTTTTCTTTGTTTCGGTCATAAAATTTTGCAAATTAGTAATTTTTCTTTGTAAATTTTGGCCAAAATTTATACTGCTACCTATCTTTGGTAAAAATAACCCAAATTAGTGTATATTATTTGGTCCTTGTGAAAGTTATAGAGTCTACAAGCTATGGTGCCAATCATTGAAAATTGATCAGATCTGATCACA
>BLSH010553178.1:936163-950167 GCA_018402905.1 Glandirana rugosa | reverse complement strand
AAGTAAAAGTCACGGTTTTCGCCATTGAGGCTCGGTGTGAGCCCTAATGTAACAATTTACGGAGGTTACATGAATGGGACAGGGACGCTAGGTCGCTACAGGAAGCCGACACAGGAGGTCGACCTAGTACACTGACTACATACACCCAAGGCCCGAGGCAAGGGACACTCGCTGCGCAACGTACCCTCGCCTCGGTCACCGTTTAAGTTTTTCATCATTCGTGTTTGTGTGTGTGTTATGTAACATTAGACATCTAATGTAATGACGTAGTCTAGTAAAGGGGAGTCTAAACAGGCATCACGAAACAGGTCACGGGACGGACGTGAAAATGACAACAAGTCCCATCATGCCTCTGCCTCTGGGTGTCATGCTTGTGGCTATCAGAGTCTTGCTATGCCTCATGGGATTTGTAGTTCTGCAACATCTGGAGGTCCGCTAATTGCATTTCCCTGACGTAGAGGGACACTTTTTGGATACCATGGGCACTCTCAGTTTTCCAGGCAGAATGAATGGCAGAAATAACAGTAAAAGTGCAGGCAGGGCACTGGACAAAGCACTACGGACAAATCTGAGGGGAAATGATCTGATGCAGTAATGTAATCTACAGATTACAATGTATTGTGTGTGTGTTTGTGCTTACTACTTTTTGAATTTGCCACTGGCTCCGCTCCCATGCAACGCGTCGCTCACAGGGAACGGAGCCCGGAACCCACATACATCAGTCACATGATCCAGCTGGAGGACACAGCCGAAGGACATCGCTGGATCGCAGGGACAGGGTAAGTACATTGGAGGCATTTAACAATGTAATCCCGAGTGTGGCTCGGAGTTACCGCTTTTGGCACTGAAAATGAACCCCGAGCCACACTCGGGAATACCGCCAGCGATGTTACACAACACGAAAGCATGGATCCATCCTGCCTTGCAAAACAGTTCAGGCTGTTGGTGGTGGTGTAATGTGTGGGGGATATCTTTTTGGCACACCTTGGGGCCCTTAGTACCAAATGAGCATTGTTTAAACACCACAGCCTACCTGAGTATTGTTGCTGACCACATCCATCTCTTTATGACTACAATGTACCCTCCTGATGACTACTTCTAGCAGGATAATGCACCATGTCACAAAACTCAAATCATCTCTCCACTGGTTTCATGAACATGACAATGAGGTCACAGTACTCTTATGGTCTCTACAGTCACCAGATCTCAATCCAATAGAGTATCTTTGGGATGTGGTGGAATGGGAGATTCCCATCATGGATGTGCAGCCGACAAATGTGCAGCAACTGCATGATTTTATCATGTCACTATGGACCAAAATCTCTGAGGAATGTTTCCAACGCCTTGTTTAATCTATGCCATAAAGAATTAAGGCAGTTCTGAAAGCAAAAGGGATCCAACCCGGTACTAGCAAGGTGTACCTAATAAAGCGGCCGGTGAGTTTCATACTGTTTCATTCTGTTTTGTTGTTTTTTTTTCCTTATTTAATCTCTCTTTACTGTCTACCTCTGGGTATTTGTGACGAAGTAAGTAACTGTAGGGGGATTCAGGAAATGTTTACAGAAGATAACTTATACTACAAGAAGGACGTAGGGAACTGAGCTTGCAATAAAGAACTTTATTTTGTAAGAAGCATGTTTAGAAAGCAGTGACTGTGACATTCACCCATGTGAATTTTCTTGGTGCATGTGTTTTCAATTACGGTGATTGATTCACTTAAAAAGAATGTTTGGTGAATGTAAAATTGACTTCTCTATAAATATGATAGGTATGGCCAGAGCAGCATGACTTATATGTGGCCCTACTGCACAGTGTACACATTGTGTGTGCCATTACCTTATTATACTTTACTAAGACATGCTGATAGGTTAATTGGATTCTGTCTAAATTGGCCCTAGTATATGTATGAATGTAAGTTAGAGACCTTAGATTGTAAGCTCCTTGAGGGCAGGGACTGATGTGAATGTACAATGTTTATGTAAAGCACTGCGTGATTTGACGGCGCTGTATAAGTACCTGAAATAAATAAATACTAAGTATATCCATAACCTAAAAGCTTATGAGATCCTTAGTAACCAAACCAGCAGGTTATAACTGATTCTTATCTTGCAGTCCATTTCAGCAGATTACGTGACAAAACCACCAGCAATGTATTGCCCATGACGTTTGTGTTGAAGTATGTTTCACTTATATCCACCTGTAGTTTCCATTGTAAAAACCATTCCTTGACTATGCCAAATTTTCCAGTAAAATAGAATGTTTACCTTTATGAGCACTGATTATGTGCAACAGTATTAACTACCACCATAGAATGGGTTGACAGCAATGTTATATATTCTTTTTTAAATTTGTCCCAGGGGGCTCACAGATACTTTGATGACTTCGATTTCATTAGGCCATACGAAGGTGTTATATCTTCACACAGTTATGTTCATTTATAATTACCAAGAAAAAACCTCTGAAAATGAAGAATGATATTTAATAATCAGGCATGTTAGTCTTAATAATGAGTAAGCTGTGCCAATGTGAGGGCTGGAAGTGGATATAAAGATTACATTGTTGCCGAGAGAAATTGAGAACAGATGGGTGAACAATTACAGTTTCAATGTAAAAGAATGGGCATGTTCACACATGGAAACAAACGCCACAGGGCTTCATTAAAAGAGAAATACTCCTGGCCAGCCAATTAAATTGTTTTACTTTCCCAGTGAAGCTGCAAAAATAATATTAAAAATATTTTTACTAGGCCAAAATTAATCTTACTTAACCATCACAGATAAGGTGCAAAATACTTGTTCTTCACTTATGAAGAAAAAGTTGAAAAGTTTCTGCAGGAAATATCATTGTTCAACCAGCATGTACAGAGTTGTTCTACTATGGTTCTGTTTTTAAGAGCCTATTTACACTTCACCCTTCTGATCCATGTTTTAACACACAAGCGTTACGTTAAGGCAGCATGGGTTGTCAAGACATCAGAATAGACAAAAATTTGAAGTGCAGAATTTTTTCAACACAGTACAAGAAAACACATGGCGATGTAATACATTTCATTGTGGTATGCTGCAATGCACGCAGCATTGCTCTGCTATTCAAAATGAATCACTTGATGGCAAAGTGTAAATGGGCACTAGGTATGAAGTACATGTAGCGCTACCCCAGCAAGGGCCGCTGTAATATATGGGTCTATTGTTCCACGCCAGTGATGACTCACCCTCACCTGGATCCAAGTAACACTAATACACCATTTAAACTTTTAGCTGGGCTTTAACTACCTCCCACCAGCGCCATAGCCGAATGACGGCTACAGCGCGGCTCTAAAATGCCGGGAGGACGTCAATAGACGTCCTCCCATTTGGCTCGTGCAGGGAGCGCTCCCGCGGGCGCGAGCGGCGCGCGCACGTGCCACCGCACACTGCGGGAGCATGCCCGTGGGTCGGGCGGACCCGATGTCTGCCGGAGACCCGCGATCTCCTTTCAGAGAGGAGGAACGGGGAACCGCCGAAGTAAACACGGCGGTTCCCCGTTCTGTGAATGGGACATGACAGATCTACTGATCCCTGTCACTGGGATCAGTTAGATCTGTTATGTCCCGACCAGCCCCGCCCCCCCACAGTTAGAACACACCCAGGGAACATTGTTAACCCCTTCACTGCCCCCTGCTGGTTAACCCCTTCATTGCCAATGACATTTATACAGTAATCAGTGGACATTTAAATTTCTGATCGCTGTATAAATGTCATTGGTCCCAAAAAAGTGTCAAAAACGTCCTACATGTCCGCCCCGATATTGCAGTACCGATAAAAATCGCAGATCGCCGCCATTACCAGTAAAAAAAAAAAATAAAATAAAAACGCCATAAATCAATGTCCATAGTTTATAGGCGCTATAACTTTTGCACAACCCAATCAATAAACGCAGATTGCGATTTTTTTTACCAAAAATATGTAGAAGAATATATATCGGCCAAAACCGATGAATAAATTTGTTTTTTTATTTTTTATTTTTGGATATTTATTATAGCAAAAAGTAAAAAATATTGTTTTTTTTTCAAAATTGTCGCTATTTTTTGTTTATAGCTGTGATCAGAAATGACGCAAAGGCAATCAAATACCACCAAAAGAAAGCTCTATTTGTGGGAAAAAAGGACGCAAATTTTATTTGGGTACAACGTCGCACGACCGCGCAATTGTCATTCAAAGAGCGACAGCGCTGAAAACTGAAAATTGGTTCGGGCAGGAGGGGGGTTTAAGTGCCCAGTAAGGAAGTGGTTAATAGAACTAGCAATAAGCCCCGGAAAGAGATAAACTGATTAACAGGAAACCAATATTAACTGCAATGATATATTACAACTACTCAGAAAGTTAAACAGGATTGGTGTTCGTTCGCTTTAACCACCAGTGAGAGGCCTTGCCTGAAATGCGCTGAGAGAGTGGTGAACGACACTGTCAGTTGCACAATACAAAAAAAAATGTTCAACAATTACCCAGAAGTGATATAACTGACCATAAGAGCCTATCTATGTCTTGTAGGTTCTAGCTTACCACTGGCCAGTGGGAATTCTATTCACACATACACACACAGAGTCTGTCAGCGTTGGGGCCCTTAAAATCCTGTGTTGAGTACTCAGCCTTTTGTGAAGTAATACTTGTAATCCACAGGATGAAAGGGGTATCCTCGCAAAATGTCACAGGGTAACATAGATTAACAAACGTGGTGATCCTCCTTTAGATAGAGCTGCACTAGTGGTAAATAGGATCTAGCAGGATTAAGCCAGATCCCCTCACATAAGGATGGCATAAGATCTCTCACCATTAGATGCACGTGATATATTTTCCTTTCAGCGATTGGTAGATTGATCTCTGTCTCAGCCAACTGGATCGTGATGGAAACAATGCAGGCCACATAATCTTCCAACAGGAGGATGATGATGACGATTGCTACAGTAATGAAATCCATCTCTTCATCTCCCTGCACTGTTAGCACATCTTCAGAGGTCAGGCAAAAAAAAGGCAGAATAACACACTGCAAACTCCACTCTCAAATCTGCATCTCCCTTTAGTCACTGACAGAATACCAAGCTCTGGCAAATGGCACTTGAGACAAACAAAATGGCCCCTTCCCCTGTCTCTCTCTCTCCTCCCCTCTCAAAAAACGGCCTGACCACCCAATCACAGCTCTCCTGAGCTGCTATCCAATCATGTCCTTCCTTGCCTTTGTTGTTAGGGGTGGGGCTTCCTTCTTAGCTACAGCAGCAACTAATAGAGTCTCTCAACTAGTTTCTGGGAAGTAAAAGTTTAGGAATAAAAATGCAATGCAATGTTTTAGAGAGCAATACTCTGCATATATTACAGAAGCAATACTAAGCTGGTGCTACATACTTTTACTAAGGAGACCAACCAAGTGTAAGAGCCCTTTCACCCTGGGGCGGTGTGGGCGGTAGCGGAAAAGCGCCGCTAGTCTTAGCTGCGTTTTACCACTGTTATAGCGGCGCTTTTCGGCTGCTAGTGGGACGTTTTTAACCGTCAAGAAGGGGTTAAAAAGGGGGTTAAAAATGCCCATGGTGCAGTGCTTCTGAAGCGCTGCACATTCATTACAATGGGCGGCACTTCCAAAGCTCCCAAACCACCCCAAAGATGCTGCTTGCAGGACTTTTTTCCCATCCTGCAAGCGCACTGCCCCAGTGTGAAAACACTCGGGCTTTCACATGGGGGTGGATGGGGGGGGGCAGTTTTCAAGCGCTTTACAGGCGCTATTTTTATCGCTAAAACGCCTGAAAACTGCCCCAGTGCGAAAGTGTTCTTAGCAAAGTGTATAGAATATTCGCCATTCTGTCCCTCCATGGACAGGTAGCTGGGTTTCTAGCAGAGGTGGACATAAAAATAGGAGAATGATCATTCAAAATAACCTAGATAATAGTTAGATGGGAGAAAATTCAAACAGATCCATAACAATTAGTTTAAAATGTGGCCATTTTAAATGGGTGATGTCAGTTGACTATTATATAAAAAATAATGTTGCAGCCTAAAGCCTTGTACACACTAATTTTTTTTTTTTTCAGTGCTTTTTGCAGGAATGACATGGTTTCCTATGGGTGATGTTCTCATCTGTGCATTGTCCACCTGTGCATTTTTTGGAAAGGGCCAGGTACTTTTTTTTACCACAGCAGGTTGCATTTTTGGTTTCATAGACTTCAATGAGAACGCAGCGGAAACGCATAAATAAACATGCAGTGCTTACAAGGTTTTACTGTCCCCCAGTCTCATGTGTAAACAAGCCCTATGTCTGATATTTTTAAATTTTCTTAACACTGACAGAGGTGCTTAAAATGATCAGCTTTCATTAATGTATGTACAGTCACGGCCAAAAATATTGGCACTTCTGCATTTCTGTCACATAATGCACCACTTTGTCCAGAAAATTGTTGCAATGATAAATGCTCAAGTATTCTCAGGTTTATTCCCTTTGTTTGTATTGGTATGACACAAAAAAGTGGAGAAACCAAAAACTCCAAAAATGGACTGGACAAAATTGTCGGCACCCTCAATTTAATATGTGGTAGCACACTCCTTGGAAAAAAATAACTGAAATAAATTTCTTCCTGTAACCATCAATGCATTTCTTACACCTCTCTACTGGAATTTTGGACCATTCTTCTTTTGCCAACTGCTCCAGGTCTCTCATATTGGAAGGGTTCCTTTTCCCAACTGCTGTTTTGAGATCTTTCCACAGGTGCTCTATAGGATTTAGATTTGGACTCATTGCTGTCCAGTTCAGTACTCTCCAGCGCTTTGTCTTAAACAATTTATGGGTGCTTTTTAATGTGTGCTTTGGGTTGTTGTCCTGTTGTAAGACCCATGACCTCTGACAAAGACCCAAATTTCTGACACTGGGCCCTACATTGCACCCCAGAATTCTTTGGTAGCCTTCAGATTTCATAATGCTATGTACACCGTCAAGCCATCCAGTGCCTGAAGCAGTAAAGCAACCCCAAAACATCAGTGAACCTCCACCATGTTTGACTTCAAGGACTGTATTCTTTTATTTAAAGGCCTCATTTCTTTTTCTAAAAACAGTAGAATGATGGACTTTTGGCAAACTCTTCTGGCCTGTTTTTATCTTTCATCCACATCCAGAGAGATTAGCTACAGTGCATGGTCTGTAAACTTCTTGGCAATGTTGCACACAGTGGACACAGGAACATGAAGATCTCTGGAGATGGACTTGTAACCTTGATATTGTCCATGTTTTTTCACAAGTTTTGTTCTCAAATCCTCAGACAATTCTTTTTTTTTGTTCTGCTCTTTCTCTTCTCCATGCTCCGTGTGGCACACAGAGACACACAACACCCTCTAAAACATGCACAGATCACTCCCATACTTAAACAGCCCTCACTGGACCCCACCAACCTGATAAAACTTAAGACCCATCTCATTGCTCCCATTCACCTCTAAGCTTCTAGAACGCTTAGTCTAAAACCATCTTAGTTCCTACCTCAGTGAAAATAACCTTCTTGACCCCCTACAGTCTGGCTTTCGCTCGCAGCACTCCACGCAAACCACCTTACTAAAACTCACTAACGATTTACTAACTGCCAAAATCAATGGCCACTACACTATACTCATACTCCTCGACCTCTCTGCAGCCTTTGATACTGTTGACTCTGCTCTATCCTGGTTCTCCTCCTACCTATCACAGCGCTCCTTCAGTGTTACTCTGTTCTGTTCACTCCTTCAGTCTCCTCTCGCATTACTAACTTACTAACTGACATATCAGCATGGATGTCACACCACTTCCTTAAACAAAATCTCTCAAATAATCTTTTACCACTTCCATCAACTCACTCTGCACAGTTACAAACTTTTGTACCACCTGCCCCCCCCTTATTAGATTGTAAGCTCTTCTGAGCAAGGCCCTATTAATACTTTTGTATTTTATTGTATTGTACCTGTATTGTCCCCCTTTTATATTATAAAGCGATGTGTAAACTGTTGGCGCTATATACATCCTGTATAATAATATTAGTAATAACAACAGAAATGTTGAATCAATTTTTCACCATTTTAACTGGTTGCCGGTGTGATTTCTATATTGTCAGCGCCTGTAAATTGATACCGGTGAGTTTAAATACAAATTACAGGAGCATCATAACTTGAAATGTAATTATTTCTTACAATTTTGAGAAGGTGCCAAAACTTTTGTCCAGTACATTTTTTCATGGAATGTTTCAGATTTGCCTTTTTGTTTCTCCACATTTTTGTGTCATACCAATACAAACAAAAGAAATAAACGCGAGAATGCCTAAATATTTGCAATTGCAAGAATTTTCTGGTCGAAGTCGTGCATTATCTGACAGAAATGCAGGGGTGCCAATATTTTTGGCCATGACTGTAAAACCTTTATCCCAAAAGAAATGAACAACTGTTGCTGTAACTGCTAAACAAAAGTTTTAGCTGGAGTTCAGCTTTATTTGTTAGTCAAGTCCATCTAACCTGCTAGTGCATCTAATACTTCCCTCCCCCTGGACTTACGATACTGCTGTCCAAAGGTGTTTCTTTTGCGTATCCTGTGGAATGGAGACACCCTAACACAGGCAATGTGTTACTGGCAGGATGACCTGGGAAACAAGCTTGAAAAAAGAAAACTAACACAACCACCACACTGTAAGATTGCTAACCTGCAATATATCACAGTTTTGTTCTTGGATTTAACACCACTTAAATCTGGTTAGCTTGTAGCAACATACAATGTAACCATAAATGAACCAAATAACTATGGTGATAGGAAATCCAAAGGTCCATACTGCAATTGTAAAATTTCTCAAAGAATAGGTTGGTTTGCTAAAAGAGTAGAGCATTTTTAATTTGCATAGTGATTCTCATTCCAAAGAATATGCAATCATGTGTGAAGAAAATAAAAAAACAGAATTTTTGCTCACAGGTGATTGGATAAATGGTGCCAGAAGGAGGCAAATGGTGGTGGTGGGGGGAGGGGTGATGAAAAGGCTGTGCCCAGCGTTGAGCTTTAACTCTTTTACTTTAATAAATACTAGATAGAATATTTCCTTGTACTTATGGAGTTGCGGCTGGAGTAGAGAGGAATCAGTTTATTTTATATAAGACTAAATATATATTACCATTTGGATATCTTTAAACAAATGAATATTGTTTATCTCTCTGGGAGACAGACTTGCTAGTCCAAGAAAATGAAGCCCCAGGTAAATATTCAGGGGTAGATATACAATTTATCTTCCACCAAAGAACATTCAATAAATGTAATGCAGAGGGCACTTGAATGAGGAACATTAAAATCCTTCTGCCTTCCTCTTCCTCTGTAATTTACATTACAATTGCAGTTCAGCTATGCTTATTTTTCCAGAATAATAAAATACACTCCACCTGAAATAAAATGACATCAAAAGAGTCAGACTGTGTATATTTGCAAATAGATGCTTTAACACAGGCAAAAGGACAGCCACAAACCATTATATACACCAGGGGTCTCCAAACTGCAGCCCTAGGGCCAGATGTGGCCCCTTGCTAGCCTTTATCCAGCCCTTGGGGCACTATTCCTCCCACTGATATGAGGCACTACTCCTCCCACTGACACCAACAAAGGGGCACTATTTTTTCCAATAATGGGATACTATTGCTCCTTCTATTAGGGGCACTACTCCTCCTACACACCTTTGTATCATCAGCAAAGAGACATACATTGCCCAGCAAACCTTTAGTTATATCACTTACATAAAGGTTAAATAGAATAAGACCCAGTACAGAGCCTTGTGGTACCCCACTAGTGACTGGTCTCTGTTCTGAGTGAACCCCATTTACAACCACACTCTGGGATCTATCCTTTAGCCAACTGCATATCCACTGAACCACCCAAGGGTTAAGTCCTAGCTTGTAGAACTTTTGTATTAGTTCATTATGTGGAACTGTATCAAATGCCTTGCTGAAATCAAGATATGCTATGTCCACAGCACCATCCTTGTCCAAAACACTGGTAATATAGTCAAAAAATTCAATCAGATTTGTCTGACACAATCTGCCCTCAGTAAAGCCATGCTGCTTTGGGTCCAGCAAGCTGTGTATTTTTAGGTGATCAATGATCCTTCTTTTCAGAAGTGATTCCATTTCCTTGACTTCAATTGATGTTAAACTCACTGGCCTGTAATTGCCAGCTTCTACCTTGCTGCCGTTCTTGTGGATAGGTACAATATTAGCTATCCGCCAATCATGGGGAACTTCTCCTGTTAGAAGAGATTTATTTAAAAGATTTGTTAATGGTCCAACAACTATATTGCGAAGTTCTCTTAGAACTCTGCGATGAATACCATCAGGGCCCATTGCTTTATTAAGTTTTAACCGAGCCAGTTCCTCAGCTACCTCTGTCTCCAGAAATCCTAGAAACGAACCATCATTACTAGAACCAATATGATTCCCTAACTTGTTATCATTAGTGCAGTCTGTTTCTGAGAAGACTGAACAGAAGTAATTGTTTAAATGGTTTGCTACATCCTGGTCTCCCTCAACATATGTGTTGTGCCCAGTTTTCAATTTAGTGATCCCATTGTATTTTTTCTTCTATCACTAATGTACCTAAAAAAGGTTTTATCTCCTTCCTTAATAGACTTAGCAAATGCCTCCTCTTTCTGTGCTTTTGCAGCACCGATAATGTGTTTGGCCTCTTTTTGTCTATTTTTATACTCCTCTCTATCAGCTACACCTCCTGTTTCCTTGAATCTTCTATATGCCATTTTTTCCCCTTTACTATCCTACTTACCTCTTTGGTGAACCATATTGGTTTTTTCTTCCGTTTATTCTTACTAACTTGCCTGACATATAATCTAGTTGCCTCCACGATGGTAGACTTTAATAGTGCCCACTAATTCCTTACTCCTGTCATTTTACTCCAACCTTTCAGTAAATTTTTTAGAAATTTACCCATTTCAGCAAAATTTGTCCTTTTAAAATCTAAAACTTTCTTTTTTGTATAAGATTTTTCAGTTCTTGTTTTAATATCAAACCAAAGACATTGGTGATCACTAGAATCCAAATTCTCCCCCACCTCAACATCAGACAGTTTATCCCCATTTGTCAGTACTAGGTCAAGAATATGATCACCTCGGGTTGGGCGTTTTACTAACTGTTTTAGAGAAACCCCATTCAGTGCTTCCATTACATCCCTGCTCCTGCTTGTAATAGCAGTTTGAGAATTCCAGTTAACATCAGGCATGTTGAAGTCACCCATAATCAAACCTCTCCCTTCATTGCCATTTGAGTTTTCTCATCAATCAACAAGTTATCATAATCTTCACTCTGTCCTGGGGGGTCTGTATACTACACCAATTCTAAGGGAAGATCCCTCCCTGGTTGGATGGCAGACCAAGAGGGTTTCAAGTATTTCATTTGTTTTTTGAATTAATGTTAGTTTTATGCCATTTTTTACATATATGGAAACTCCACCTCCCATCTTCCCTACTCTGTCATTCCTGTATAGTGTGTACCCTGGTATAGTTATTTCCCAGTCATTTGAATCCTTGAACCAGGTCTCTGTAATTGCAACAAGGTCCAAGTTATCCCTAGACATAAGAGCTGTCAGCTGACAAAGCTTGTTGCCTAAACTACGGGCATTAGTGCACATGAGATGACAAACACTACTATCAACTGCTTTATTTTTACCACCAGAAACTTCAACTGAAGTGACCACCCCATGTGGATGGCAGGGTGTGTATGCATCTCATACCTAGGGAAGAGATGACACCAGGATACTGTATGAGAAGAAGGCAAGCTGGAGGAGGGAGTGTGTCAGTGATCCAGACGAGTGTTGCGATCGCGCACGCGCACATGGATTCAAACGAAGGTTCCCACGACCGTTCGGAGGTGTGCACATGTACACATGCGCAGGGATGTTGTCAGGGCACCAATAGCAGGAGGACTCTAGGACCCAGAATCCATCAGAGCAGGAGGGCTCTAGGACCCAGCATCTCTACCAGCACATCACATGGGCCTTTATAAGGAAGTCAGGCTTTGGCTGAAGTGCTGTCTGATCTGCAGCTTGTCTGTACCTGAACCTGCTACCTGCTGTTGTTACCTGATCTCCTACCTGCTTGACCCCGGCTTGTTTTGACCATTCTGCCTTCTCCAATCCAGACCCGGCTTGTTTTCACTCCGCTATTCTGCCAGCCTGATACCCGTTGCTGAAACCCGGCTTGCCTCTGACCATTCCTTGTCTGCTGATTCTGCCTGCCAGCTAATCCATGTCTGACTCGGCTTGTCTCACTCTTCTTCTGCCTGCCCTGCATCCAGCTTCTGTGATTGCTGATCTGCTGCTGCCATTCCTGTTTCAGCTGTCTGCTGTCCAGTGTTCCAGGCTCCGCTTCCAGTATCCAGTCTACAGCTACTGACAGAGGCACTCCTACCTCGCTGCGCTCACGAGACCACTGTCCCCACTCCAGTGGGCTCTGAACCAGAGCTGTATGAGAGGTCTCCTTCTACGAAAGACAGGCTCTGCTACCAGGTATGTGGTTTCACGTTACAGAGTGTGATGCTTTGGGCAATGTTCTGCTGGAAAACCTTCGTCCTGCCATTTATGTGGTTGTTACTTTGACACGTACCACCTACCTTTTGCCGACCAAGTACACCCCTTCATGGAAGCGGTATTGCCTGATGGCAGTGGCCTCTTTTAGCAGGATAATGCACACTGCCGCACTGCAAAAATGGTTTAAGAATGGTGTGAGGAACAAGGCAAGTTCGAGGTATTGACTTGACCTCCAATTTCTCCAGATCTCACTCCAATCGAGCATCTGCGATGATAGAAAAGCAAGTCTGATCCATGGAGGCCTCAGCTCGCAACTTACAGAATTTAAAGGGTCTGCTACTGACAGCTGAATTCCAGACACCAGTGCATACCTTCAAAGGTCTAGTGGCATCCATGCCTCGATGGGTCAGGGCTGTTTTGCTGGCAAAAGGGGGACCTACTTAATATTATGTGGGTCATTCTAATGTTATGGCTGATCGGTGTATATCTTTTTACTGAACAATCATTAACCCACATTTTTCTTAGCTACTTATCAGAGAGGGTAGTAAAAGTAGCTGTATGACATATCAAACATCCACATCTATCAAATCAATAAAAATTCAGGTTGAACAAACTTGACTAAATGTTCTGTTTGCCAGTCTCTTGTCTCCTCATTCGTAAGCAGGATTAAGTCATTGATCCTATTTCCTTTGTGGATGGAGCCAAAGTTTGCCATACAGTGAGTATTAATCTGAATGTGTGAGTGAGCGCACAAAAAGGAACAAATAGCAGCTAGCACAGAGAGTGTGTTCGGCCAATCTTATATAAACATATACAACATGACAGTGCAACGCTAAAATAAATACACAATTTGTGCAAAATGTAAAACTGAATCAACCGGCGCCACCCAAAATACTAAACGAGTAAATTGATAGAAACAATTAATGTAAACAATGCATGTGTTAAATGGTATATTAACAACATAAAATAGTCCACAATAGAGTGATTATAGTGTAAACAGTCCTGAATAGTGTTGAGCGAACCCGGACTGTAACGTTCGGGTCCGTACCGAACTTTTGGGTGTCCGTGGCACGGACCCGGACCCGGACATTTCAAAAATCGTTCGGGTTCGGTCCGGGGTTCTGCTATTTTACTCCACGTGTTGAGAAGCTGCAGGGCAGCCAATCAACAAGTGTTTCACTGGTTTGCCCTTAGAAGCCATCACAGCCATGCCTACTAATGGCATGGCTGTGATTGGCCGGTGCATCATGTGACCCAGCCTCTTTATAAGCTGGAGTCACAGTGCTGCAGTCACATGCTCCTTGGGTTAGTGTAGGGAAAGGTAGCTGACTGCGTGAGGGACAGATTTGAGACATTTTAAGACCTGATCCTGCATCCTGAGATAGATTACTTTACTACTGCTGTCTGTGCTTTTGCTCTGAGGACAGATAGCAGAAATTAGAGATTTCCAGTCGATGGAAAGGG
>BLSH010553178.1:910273-920802 GCA_018402905.1 Glandirana rugosa | reverse complement strand
CGGATTCAGTGGTACTATACATTTATCCCTTTTGTATTTACACATTGCTATATTAATGGTCATAAACCTAATACTCATCTCAACTCGCTTGGAGACCTTCAAGCCCAAGACGACCAGGCAGGCTTGAAGCCCTGTTTCAGGCCCAGGCCCAGGCCTGCCTTGGGCTTGCTAGCGTGCCTGTTGCTTGGGGTAACTTTAGTTACCCCTGGGCTTGAAAATACGTGTTTTTACCGACATTGTTTCAGGACCTTTCGGGATCTCCCGACGTTTTCCTTCATTTTACCCCCATTCCCATCCCGTTCACGGGATGTTTTTTTACCCCTGTCCCTTTATTGACATTTATAAAAATTTTTTTATTTTTGTATTTTTTTCGTTTTTACCTCCAGTGCGATCGTTCGGGTTCCGTCCGGACCCGGACCCGGACTTTGTCCCGAAGTTCGGACGGACCAGCAGAACCCGAACTTCCAGAGGTTCGCTCAACTCTACTCATAATCCAAATACTGGTAATTATATCGTTACACATTTATGTTTTCCCTATTTACATATCATGGTGACTTAGGCTAAAAAGCTAATTAATAATTGCTTACGTCTTCAATAATATTATTTTCTAAATAAAATTGTTTGCTACATATTTCTCCACACACTAAAAGACTATCATCATGTGTTGGCAGAATCTTGAGGCCAGCTGCAATAATACTAGTAACTTTTTAAGAGAAGGAAAATATTTTTTTTTAATTGGCACTGCAGATGGGAAAATGTGCTGTAGGGTCGTAGACTGAAAAGGTTGAAAGCATATTATTGTTACCTAGTTACCATAAAAACATGTCCAATCAAAAAGCCAATCATCACCTGCACATATTCTTATAAGGTTAAAACAGAAAAAGTAATAGAACTTTGAAGGCTTATGGACAACATTTTTTACAAATGACTACTTTTTAGGGTACACTGAGCAAAATTATAAACTCAGCACTTTTGTATTTGCCCCTATTTATCATGAGCTGAACTCAAAAGAGCCATGACTTTTTCTATGTACACAAAAGGCCTATTCCTCTCAAATATTGTTCACAAATCTGTCTGAGCCCTGCTTCACATTGCAGCGATTTGGCATGCGATTTGACATGTCAAATCGCATGCCAAATCGGTGGCAATTGCTGGCAATGGAACAGTCCTAATCGGTGTGACGCTGCATTTGCGGAGCCGCATCGATTTCTAAAAGTAGTTTCTGTACCACTTTTGCCGATTTAGGGTGTGATTTCTATTGACATCTGTGCAGCAACCCGCACAGATGTCTCTGAAATCGCACCTGAAATCGGAACTGACATGCAGGAATGAAATGGTGCGAGTTCAGCTGAACTCGTACCATTTCATTCCCGCAGTCAGTGTGAACCAGGGCTAAGCCCTTGTTAGTGAGCACTTCTCCTTTGCCGAGATAATCCATCCACCTCACAGGTGTGGCACATCAAGATGCTGATTAGACAGCATGATTATTGCTCAGGTGTGCCTTAGACTGGACACAATAAAAAGGCCACTCTAAAACGTGCTGTTTTATCACACAACACAATGCCACAGATGTCGCAAGTTTTGAGGGAGCATGCAATTGGCATGCTGACTGCAGGAATGTCCACCAGACATTGAATTGAATGTTCATTTCTCTACCATAAGCCGTCTCCACAGGCGTTTCAGAGATTTTGGCAGTACATTCAACCGTCCTCACAACTGCAGACCACGTGTAACCACACCAGCCCACGACCTCCACCATCCAGCATCTTCACCTCCAAGATCGTCTGAGACCGGCCACATGGACAGCTGCTGCAACAATCAGTTTGCATAACCAAAGAATTTCTGCACAAACTGTCAGAAACCGTCTCAGGGAAGCTCATCTGCATGCTCGCCGTCCTCATCGGGGTCTCGACCTGACTGCAGTTCATCGTCCTAACCGTCTTGAGTGGGCAAATGCTCACATTCAATGGCATCTGGCACTTTGGAGAGGTGTTCTCCTCACGTGTGGGTGAGCGATTTGTTGATGTAAACGTTGTGGATTGAGTGGCCCGTGGTGGCGGTGGGGTTATGGTATGGCCAGGCGTATGCTATGGACAATGAACACGGGTGCATTTTATTGATGGCATTTTGAATGCACAGAGATACCGTGAGAAGATCGGGAGGCCCATTGTTTTGCCATTCATCCACGACCATCACCTCATGTTGCAGCATGATAATGCACGGCCCCATGCTGCAAGGATCTGTACACAATTCCTGAAAGCTGAAAACATCCCAGTTCTTCTATAGGCAGCATACTCACCAGCCATGTCACCCATTGAGCATGTTTGGGATGCTCTAGATTGGCGTATATGATAGCGTGTTCCAGTTCCTGCCAATATCCAGAAACTTCGCACATCCATTGAAGAGGAATGGACCAACATTCCACAGGCTACAACAACCTGATCAACTCTATGTGAAGGAGATGTGCTGCACTGTGTGAGTCAAATGGTGGTCACACCAGATACTGACCCTCCAAACCCTCCAATACAGGAAAACTGTGCATTTTAGAGTTGCCTTTTAATTGTGGCCAGCCTAAGGTACACCTGTGCAATTATCATGCTGTCTAATCAGCATCTTGATATGACACACCTGTGAGGTGGATGGATTATCTCGGCAAAGGAGGATTGCTCACTAACAAAGATTTAGACAGATTTGTGAACAATATTTGAGAGAAATAGGCCTTTTTTGTACATAGAAAAAGTCATAGATCTTTGAGTTCAGGTCATGATAAATAGGGGCAAACACAAAAGTGTTGCGTTTATAATTCTACTCAGTGTAAATATCCAACTTATATATTTTGTGGCCTGAAAAATAAAGGCAACTTTTAAAAAAATGTCAACCTTGGCTTGTCAAAGTTGGCTTGCATTGGTTATGGAACTTTGTGCATTTTCCTATTGAATAAACTCCAATATGTTAGAAAAATGTTAGCAACAACAGGAGATATGTGACTAGATTTTGCACATACAGTACTTTGTTTGCCTTTTTGTCTTTAGTAAATCAACCACTTCATTTTTAACATTTAGGAGTTGTTTTTCTAAAGTAAAATAGGCTGTTCACTTTACCAGGGAAATTGCACTTTGCAAGGGAAATTTCCATAGAATAGCTTAGTGAATAAGGTGAATGAGGTGGAATTTCACTTTGTAAAGAATATCCAAGCATGTGCAGGCAAAATAAAAAAATGCATTTTTGTTTGCACATGAATGGATGATGGAAGTCAGCAGAACTTCACCTTATTCACTAAGCTCTGGAGAGAATTCCCTTGCAAACCACAACTTTCCTTGCCAAACAAACAGCCTAATTGCCTTTAGTAAATTACCCTTTAAAATTAAAAATGCTTATATTTTAAATTATGTAATTGCTGGTTGCTATTGATCTATAAGACCATAACTGAAATGTGTTGGGTTTTCCACAGCTGAGCATTTTCCCATTACTACTCATCAGTGTTGTTAACCACTTCAGCCCCGGAAGGATTCCCCAGGTTAGGACCAGAGCACTTTTTGTGATTTGGCACTGCGTCGCTTTAACTGACAATTGCGCGGCCGTACGTCGTTGTACCCAAACTAAATTTGCGTCCTTTTTTTCCCACAAATAAAGCTTTCTTTTGGTGGTATGTGATCGCCTCTGCGTCATTTCTGATCGCCTCTATAAACAAAAGAAGAGCGACAATTTTGCAAAAAAAACAAATTTATTACTTTTTGCTAAAATACAAATCAAAAAAAATATATAATTTTTTTTTCCATCGGTTTTGGCCGATTTATATTCTTCCTCATATTTTTAGTAAAAAAAAAAACGCAATCGGCGTTTATTGATTGGTTTGCGCAAAAGTTGCCGCATTTACGGACGATGAGAATTCATGTCTGGGTTTTTTTTTTTAATTATTTTTTACTAGTAATGGCGGCAGTCTGCGATTTTTAGTCGGTCTGCAGCGGGCATTTCGGACCATTTTGACACTTTTTTGGGACCATTGGCATTTATACAGCAATCAGTGCTATAAAAATGCACTGATTACTGTGTAAATGCCATTGGCAATGAAGGGGTTAACCTGCAGGGGGCACTCTATGGGTTAACTGTGTTCCATGGGCGTGTTCTAACTGTGTGTGGGCTGCCCTGGCTGGGGAAAGGGGATGATCATGGCTTCCATATACAGGAAGCCTGTGATCATCGCCCTTCCCCCTCTAACAGAACGGAGATCCGTGTTTATTTACACGGACCTCCGTTCTTTCACTGTGGGGGGGGCCATCACGGGTAGCCAGCGGAGATCGAGTCTGCCCTACCCGCTCTCCCCTGCACACATTTCACACTTGCGCCTTTAGCACCTTGCGGCGCTCACAGCACTAGTTATCGCACCCGCCGTCGTATGATGGCGGTTTCCGATAACGAGCCACTCTGTCGCCGTCAGACTGCGGTCGGTGGTCAGCAAGTGGTTAAATTTACATAATAAAATCCTTTTTTCACTTTATAAAATAATATACAGCCTGTTTTTTTATTAACAGCTTCAGGACCGCCCACTGCACTTATACTGCAGCAGGGTGGTCCTGCAGCACTGGATCACATACATGTAGGTGATTTTGTATTTCTGGCTAGGAGGAGCGCTACCCCGGCTGTGCTGTCTTTCGCTACAGCAAAAGTCGATCAGTGGATTGTGGCTAATGATTTATAGCCCGAACCTGCTGATCGTCTGAGCTATGACAGAAGAGAGCCCTATGTAGCTTTCAGAAAGTGTACCACACCTGCAGGATAAAATAAAAGTCTATGGCAAACTGCAGCTACCCCAGGAAAGTTGCAGACACACTGTATTGCACCCATGGTGCAGGTAAACCGCAGCACATCAACATGAAAGCAGCCTTATAGGGGGCTCAGAACAGCAATATCAACATTCATTTACATTTTGTAGTTTGGGGGTGGTGAAAACCCCATAGTTAAGATGTGTTTTTTTCATCCCTGCCCCAACCGCATCCCAACTTTATGTTTGAACGAGCCCTAAGGGTGCCGCTGCCGAATTCAACTAAGGTCCCATTCACAAGTGCAGCAGGCACTGCTGCTCCTCTGAAAAGGGATCCAAGTTTTCGATACGTTGCCTCCTCACCACCTGCGTTAAACCCATAATTCCTGTGCAATCCATGAGATTGCGAAGCGATAGTACAGCAATTAGAAGTTTAAATCGGGTGTGAGGAGACAACACTGTGCCCAGTGATCTTTGACTTCTCCCATGTTGTTTAGGTAGATCTCCACCTCTTTAACCACTTCCCGCCTGACCTATAGACAAATGAAGGCTGGACAGTGGTTCCGTTATCCTGACTGGCCGTCCATTGGCATCCTCAGGATAACCTGCGATCGCGCGCCCCTGGGGGCGCGCATCGCAGCGATTGGTGGTGCGGTGAGTCAGTCTGACCCACCGCATTACCAATCTCAGTAAAGAGCTTCCATCAGAAGCTCTTTACTACGAGATCAGCCTTGACCAATCACCGTGTAAACAGGAAGAGTTGTTTATCGGCTTTTCCTCTACTCGCGTGTGCAGATGTGAGTAGAGGAGAGCCAATCTGCGGCTTTCCTGATGCGGGGTCTGCGCTGAATGTTTATCAGTGCAGCCCCACCCTAGGATCTCCACCCAGGACCACCAGGGAATGACCACCAGAGAGAGCCAATCCTAGACCACCAGGGAGCTGATCCTAGACCACCAGGGAGCCCACCCTAGAGCACCAGGTAAGGGAAACAATGCCCAACATGGATGGCACTCAGTGCCAATTTCAGAAGCCACCCAGGACCATCAGGGAATGACAACTTGACAGTGCAATCTGTCATTGTCACCCACCAGTGCCACCTATCAGTGCCGCCTATGAGTCGCTTATCAGTGCCCGTCAGTGCTGCATATCAGTGCCACCTGTCAGTGCTTCTTATCAGTGCCGCCTGTCAGTGCCCATTAGTGCTGCATATAAGTGCCTCGTCATCAGTGTCGCCTCATCAGTGCCCGTCAGTGTAGCCTCATCAGTGATAGAGAAAATGTACTCATTTACAACGTTTTGTGACATAAAGAGAAAAACTTTTTTTTTTCAAAAAAATGTTGGTCTTTTTTTATTTGTAGCACAAATACCACCAAAAGAAAGCTCTATTTGTGGGAACAAAATGATAAAAATTTTGTTTGGGTACAACGTCGCATGACTGCGCAATTGTCATTCAAAGTGCAACAACGCTAAATGCTGAAAATTGGTCTGGGCGGGAAGGGAGGTAAGTGCCTGGTATTGAAGTGGTTAAGGTTCCATACCCCTGGCATAGACTATTAGAAATGACTCATGAAAATAGCAGAGGGAAGAAAGAGCAGACAGAAATCACACTAGGTTATTTGGGCTGAGGCAAGTACCCCACTATGGAAGGATATGCTCTTTTCATTTTTAATTTCAGGGGTTTACAACCACTTTATTGGTAATATCTATCCCTATTTCAGCTGTAAAGAGATCTACATTGGTTAAATACTGCTGTTGTATGTGGAAAAAGATATGCCAACGATATGATCTTCAGTCAATCGAATTCCAAATAATTTGATTGGAGGACCAAGCCTTTAAGCAAACGAACCTTGAGGAATTTACCCTTTTTTAACAATTCTGAACATTGTGTTTAGCTCTTACACCTACATAATATTGGTGCCTAACCCATATGGTTTCAATCATTACACAGTAAAAGCTATAGTTACATATCAAGCCCTGATGTGATATAATAAGATATAATTAGTCAAATTCATGGCTGTATATTTTTCATTATGCAACCGTTTAAGATACTTGGGGCCATTAAAGAAGTCCAGAAAGTATATTTTCATAATTTTATCATTGGAAATCACATTTCTCTTTTCTAACTGAAGGTGTGTCACTTCATGGAAAGAAAAAGAAAGGAAGAGGAACAGCGCATTACATGAGGAAAATGCCAGGTAATTGTCTGCTTCACACAGGGAATGTAACAATTTGCCTGCAACCTCTGTCACATGCTGTTCAATACTCAGAAGTGCAGCATGGTTTTCAGCCCACCTGCACACCTGGCTGCAATTGATGCTTAACCACTTACCTACCACCATACATGATCTTTAAATGGCAAAGTGGTGGATGCTTATTTCAAGGGTGCTCATTATAAAGGCCCTGTAGAAATCAGCATTGGGTGGCCACTGTGCCTGTTAATGCTTGTAAACCGAGCTGTCTTTAGTTGGCTTGGTTCACAGACACTGTGTACTTAGCCAACCAGAATGGCTCTGTACCATGTGCTCACTGTGATGACCAATTACAGCTTTCACCAATGCAAATAATGTAGTGTTTACATTGGAAAGCCTGACCCTTCCTCATGCAATAATGGAAGAGGAGGAAGGAGGAATGAATGAATGATTAATTCATTAGTTCATGTTTGGTGGCAGAACCAACAGTTGTGGGATCCTTTTTAACCATTTTCAACTGGGTCTTGGCATGGCCCAGTGACCTGTATATTAAACCTTTCACCTCCCTTATCCTGCACATCTGCACATAAATCCCTTCAACTCCATCCTCCCACTGAATGTGACCTGTACACAATTCCCTTCACCACCTTCTCTTTCTGTGTATGATCTGTACATTCAACAATATTCGGTTTTTATTAAAGATTCAAAAAATGATTACAAAACATAAGAAAAGGTTCACAGTATAGAGCTACATTGCATAGTAATATATGGAGTTAAGATAAGTATGCACACCATAATAAGGGTTACATATGAAGAACCGGATTAAGTGTGTAGAGTAGGTGTTTAAGGGAACATTTGTCTGAGTATATATTTATCACTTCCTAGAAGGGGATACGAAACCTTATAAAATGTTCAAAAGGAGCCAGAGATGGTACAGAGAAGAGGAGAGAGGGGGGCAGATTCAATTCCGCCTTTTAGAGGAGGAACCTGAGGTGTGACTCCTATTGAGAAGAATGAGCCCCCTTCACCCTGTATCTTAATACAAGTGATAGTGAGGCCCTTGACCCAGCATGTCCTATTAATAACCATAAATTATAAAATAAAAATACCAAATAACATTAAACTGGTTGTAATAGCATATAGCGGTCAGTATTCTGGGAGGGTGGACCAAAGAAAAAAAGGTGAAGGATATAAAACCACCCCCGAATTGTGCCACCCACTGAGTGCCAAAGGAGACCGAGTTGTCCCTATAATAGGGGGTTCCCTGATGTGCGTCTCTCAACTACTTATAAGGAGATGTGCCATACCTGAGCCATAAGCAAGCATGCATGCATCAGAAGAAGAAAATAAATAAATGACAGAGGAAAAGGAGGAAGGATAGGAAAAGATTAGAGAAGAAGAGGAGCAGAGGAAGAGAGATGTAGATGTCCCACCGGAGCAGCCAAAAGAACTTAGCCTGTGCCCTACTAGGGAGTCAGGGAAATGTGCATGTAGTCGGCCCACGGTTCCCAAGTTGCCTTAAACCTCTTCACTGTGTCCTGTAGTATGCTGACCATCTTCTCCTGGACCATGATCCTCAAGATTGCCTTTTTTGCCATGGCACGGGAGACAGAGGGTTGCTTCCAGGCTCATGCTATGGTCAATTTAGCCCCTAGAAAAATGAAATGGGTCAGCCACCTCTTGCTCTTAGAAGCTCTTTTCTACTGGAAAGTATAACAGAGCTATGTGAGGGGCTTTGGGGACTTGGAGTCCTGTAACCTTTCATACTATTGAGAAAATCCTGTTCTAAAACCTTCTTATTTTGAAGCATTCCCACCAAATGTGTAGCATCGAGCCCGTGTCTGAGCAATCTCTAAAGCATAGGGGGAAGGCCGAAGGGTATAATTTCACTAATCTAGAAGGGACTAGATACCACCGTGTCAGAACCTTAAGGTCCTCCTCAATCAAGGATATGTTTAAGCACCATGTTTTAATCTCCCGAATACCAGCATGATTATACATTTCCAATAAGTTTCAAAGTGGCAAAAAATTTGATCAATTTGGGTTGTCTACTTTCCGAAAAGGGCTCATTTTAAGGGTTTTCATTCTGTCCTTGCATTTTTATTTGCTATAACAGAGAGTAAGAGAAATACATTTTTAGTCTTTTATCTTTAGATAATGAAAAAAAAAATGTGTGGTTATTAGAGTTGATCGAACCTCTGGAAGTCCGGGTTCGGCAGGTTCAGCCGAACTTCGGGACAAAGTCCGGGTTCGGGACCGGACTTGACCCGAACTTTGTCCCGGACACAGAACCCCATTGAAATCAATGGGGACCCGAACTTTTAGGCACAAAATGGCTGTAACAAAGTCCTGGCAAGTCCTAGAGGTCTGCAAAAGGAAGGAAAATGGGGGTAAAGGTCGGACAAGTGCCCTACAAAGAAATGGGGATAGGGAAATAACTTAAAATAATTTTTAACCTAAAATCACATAAAAACATCAAAAATGGAGGTGGATGTGGAGTTGGAGGTCGAGGAGGCAGTGAAAGTGGTGGTGGAGGAGGTAGCCAACACAGTTTTTTTTTATTTTTGTGCAAGAAATGCACCGCTGTCGTTTTTGGAATTTTTTTGTTTTTTTCTAAACCAGCAATGTAGATGCACTTTTTAATTTCGTGCAAGAAACAATATTCTGTCCCTTTAAGCAACAGTAGGAACCTCTCCCTATAGAACTTGGAGATGATTTTAGATTCTAAAATCATCTCCAAGTTGTACAGGGAAAGGTTCCAGCTGTTGCTTTAACCACTTGCCGACCGTCAATCGGCAATTGGCGGCGGCAAAGTGGCTCTGTAACACGGATCGCCGTCATATGATGGCGGCCACGTGATCGCGCCTAGTGAGCGTGCGCGCGCCGCCGGAGGCGCGCCCGCGCGCTCACTGTGTCCGGGGAGGGCCGGGGAGCGGGTGCAGTGGCTTTGATTGCCGCCGGCTACCCGCGATGGCCCCCCCGGAGCGAAGGAGCGGAGGTCCGTGTAAGTAAACACGGACCTCCGCTCTGTGAAGGGGGAAGGGCTGTGATCACACCCTTCCTGTACAAGAAGGCTGTGACCACTTCCCTTCTCCTGTTAGGGCAGTCCTCCCACAGTTAGAACACGCCCAGGGAACATACTTAACCCTTAGAGCGCACCCTGCAGGTTAACCCCTTCACTGCCAATGGCATTTACACAGTAATCAGTGCATTTTTATAGCACTGATCGCTGTATAAATGCCAATGGTCCCAAAAAAGTGTCAAAATGGTCCGACATGTCCGCTGAAATATCGCAGTACCGCAAAAAATCGCAGATCGCCGCCATTATTAGTAAAAAATAAAAAAAAAAATAAAAACCCCAAAAATGAATTCTCATCACCCGTAAGCGCGACCACTTTTGCGCAAACCAATCAATAAACGCCAATTGCGATTTTTTTTATCGCAAATATGTGGAAGAATATAAATCGGCCAAAAACGGTGAAAAAAAATGTTTTTTTATATATTTTTTTTGGATTTGTATTTTAGCAAAAAGTAAGAAATTTGGGTTTTTTTGCAAAATTGTCGCTCTTCTTTTGTT